>DWRA01000582.1:0-23171 GCA_018250295.1 Spathilepia clonius | reverse complement strand
ATCAAATTTGAAGGGAATTCATTTTGCGAGAAAGTTGAAGGTAAAAGGTTCTTGACAGATAAAACTAGATTTTGAAATACATTACTGTGAAATGATATGGGTATAAAAGTTGGAGGCTGCTACTCTTTTATCTCACACTGTTTGGCGCGGGTACCACAACATGTTTATACTTCGTCGTCAATCCATTACTATCCCACTACTGGGCACGGGTCTCCACTTGAAGCGTAAGAAGGCTTTAGTAAATTATATAAAACAAAGATTTAACTATCCTATATTACACAGAAATACCTCCTACCTTAATACCACGAGTTCTCAATTCTAATACGCGACAAAATGTACTCACTTTGTAAAACTTTTAAAATTATTCTATTGTGTTCTATTTTATCTAATGTGATTTCGTTAATAAATGTTAAGCTACACGTAACATGCCGCATTATGTTGTAAGTTCCAATTAACATTGTTAATGCTTTATGAATTTTAACATTAGACAATAAGCTTCAAGTCGGGGGAACTTGGTGAAATGGCATTTGCATACATTAGGATCATGAACCAGGTATTAGAGGATAACAACGCTCATACGTGAATATTTGACAGAATTATGGTAGTATTTGTTTCAAAATACCGCTAGAGGTCTAGAAATCTATTACCCCGGTTTTATAATTATTATCTTTTTCTAAGCAATGTTATATTATTTCTTAGACTTTTCATCGAGGAAAGTCTATTTATAGTTTGATTAAATATAAAATGTATTTATTATTTCTTTTTTCGCTGTGGTAACACTACGTATACTTAGTCGGTTTAGTATTACTGTAGACTCTTAAGTAAAACCAGTGATAGATTTGAATCACGGCATCTTAATCAAGGGGACCGAGGTTCAAACCCTAGGCACACACCTTTTATTTTTCGAAGTTATATGTGTATTAGAAATTAATTATTACTAGAAAGGGAAAACCAGTGAGTTCTTTGAAAAAACAAATGTTCTCAAAGGTGTGGGAAGTCTACCAACTCTCACTTGGCCGGCGTGGTGGACTATGGCCTAAACCATCCCACTCTGAGAACCTCAAAAATTGTACGGAAAACAGAACGGAGAAAACCCATAAATGTTTTAAAAAATCTTTAATAATACTCTTACATCTCCTTTGTATCTAAATACAATATTTACAATCTTATAACTTTAATTATCTACTTAATTTAATAAAATTTTACCTAAACAATGTCACAACGTTGTCCTTTGTCAACTCTATATAATTCCCTTTAGACAATAGGCAGTATATAAGGCAGTGTATTAGCTGATTTGAGTATTTAAAAAAATAAAAAAGCTCGAAAATAATTAATTTTACAACTTAATTATAGATAACAGTCCCAAAGACACACAATGTAATAAATAGTTCATTTTTGATACATAATTCGGTGGTAAAAAAATTATAAAAAAGAATTCGTTTCATCTGTCATGTTGACGTTTCAATTCTAGTGTTGCCATATGTAAATTATTATATTCATGTACTTTTGTGTAAAATATTTATACACCAATAGTCAATATTGTGTATCTTTGGGAAAACGAAAATTATACTTAATAGTATTAGCCTACGATCATGATTAGACCTAAGAATTAAAACTTCGACACAGCGGCCATTTTGTCATGGCTCCAAAATTTGTATGAGGCAGTTCGTACACAAGGATTTTTTGGTATTTTGGCGACGAAGGCCACATTTTTACATAGAGCTTTGTATACAAGGTTGCTTCTACATATCCATGTATACGAAGCGCCTAAGACATGTTTAAATCAATTGATTGTTTAAACAAAGTATGTATCACTTGTTATTGTATTTTTGTCCAGTTAAGTTTTAAAATTGTCAATTTTTTTAAATACAGTAACAGTAGGTCTAATGATTAAGGTAAGCTTGTATAATTTAATGATAAAACTAGATACATAATTCACCAATAATGTTAAAAATATACAGTATATCACACGAACTCTCTCTACTAAGTCAGATATCCAGTGTTGCTATAAATAAATATCTTATTTTATAACGTATGCAGATTTTGAAGGATTAATATAATTTTGTGAAAAAGATTTTTTTTTTGTCAATATCAATCAAATTTTACAGCAATAACGTTGTAACTGTGTTTTTTGTAAGTACTTATTTCAGATTTACCCTAAAGTAATATTAATTGGTTCCTTCCTAACATAATTTTCGAACTACCCAAAAAATACCGTGCTTCCAACAATACTTTAATAGTATCCAACACAGTTATTATGTTATATACTGTATCTATTTTATATTAAACCAATTCTACAATTCGTTTAGTTATAATTGTTACTGTCCTGATTCAATTGGATTCTAATCCAGTGCTAACTAACTTAAGTGTCCGGGAAGTTCAATCGAATATCCTAACTTATCGAAGGTCTCTTCATCTCCTGGCTGCAGGTGCTTGGGTGTGATGGGTGCAGCCTTCGACGTTCTCGGGCCAGTCGCAAACGTTCTCGTTCGGGTTGAAGACCAGGTTGGACGGGCACGGCATGTGGTGCTTCCTCTCACCCTCGCACATGTAGTACATGGTGCAGTCCGCTTTGTCAGGATGGTAGGAGATGTGCCCGTCTTCTTCCTCGCAGGTCACTTCGTTGGCTGTTGATTAAGATAATAATTTAGATAAAACTAACAATGGCAATCAGGACAATTTGGACCATTGAACCACCATAAACACGATAGGAAAGATGTTGAAGAATAGTATCTGGATATAGGTCGGGGTAAAGAAATTATCCTAGTAGTCTGGTTTTAATTTCGAATACACAACGAAAGATTTTTTTTTTGTGACGTGTATGATTTGATTATGTCTAAGCATGTAAAAGTCAAGGATTTGTCGATTGACGTTTAAAGAGTAACAACGATAATTAAAATTAGAGGCAGTACTTACGATCTTTAGTGGTGTACTGTCCAGTAGGACTAGACGATTCATAAGGTCCGTCATACTCCAGCTTCACTTTGTAATCTCCCAGCTCTTGCTTCATAGCGGTGATGAGAGGGTACTTGCCGGTACCACACGATCCTCTGAAGTCGTCCATGTCGATTGACCAGACCATGATCCCACCGAAGCCTTCTTCTTTGAGCCAGGCCATCTGAATAGCAAAGGTAGCACGTAGAAGTGAGTGCCCATAAAAAAACCAGAAGTACAACAAATTCAGAGTTAAAATATATGAAAATTTAGTTTCATAAACATTAAAAGAAACAATAAATTCACACAATGTGTGGAATTTATTTCGACTTGTTAGACAATGTTGATGAGTTACCTTAGTCTTGAGAGATCGTTCGTCATCAAATCCGACCCATTGGTCTTCTCTATACGCGAAGGGCACCATCTGTTCGTTGTCCCATACAAGAGTGGTGTTGTCTTCCCTCAGGAACTCGCAGATCTCATAGTAGGACATAAAACCGGCCTCGTTGGTGTAGCGACCAGTTTGGCCTGAGAAAAAGTCATCATGAAATCCTTGCGAAGTACAAATAATTTTGTATTAGAAGAAGTTGGTAAGGGCTGACTTATAAAGGTTCGTGACTATATTTTAGAGAACATGTTTTGGAGAAATACTATTATAATAATTGAAGTAGACTGCTACATTCTGAAGCATATGGGTGTCACATTACACAACGTCCTCTAAGTTACTCTTGACTTTTAGTTGAACATTCCTCGAAAATCTTAATTAGGGCTAATTTATGTATATAGGTTAAATTGTTATTGCTGTGTGGTCACTTAACATCAGGTCCATTCCATGTCCACAACATTTTAGCCTAAACTGTGTAAGATTACCATACACCAGTAAAGCTGTGTTTAAGTACCTCCGTTGCGCTCGCTTTTGCAAAGACAAAAGGACGCTGGACAACAGATTAATCTACGATAGTTTTATTTCCGGGGATCTTGGTAACTGAACTTACCGCCACCGGAAGCGGGGGCACCAATATCGAACTGCGTCTCGTTGATGAGCGTGAAGGATCTGCCGTATGTCGGCATACCGATCATGAGCTTCTCTTTGGGAGCTCCTTGGCGTACCCATTCACGGGCTGAGTAATCCTAGAAGCAAAAGAAAGGGATTAATGATCAACGTTATTCTGATAATAATATTGGTCCTAATTTTGATTATGGAAATTACCATGATCCTAAACGTCAAGGCATTTTAGTACAATACTTATTGATTGTGAAAATGATGATGAAACTTGAAAAATATATCTAAACCACTTATTCAATAGTATTTATACAAGTTATACACCTGTGATAGTACAAGATATTTTTTTAAGAAAAGGTTAGACTTTACGTTAAAAAGAAAGGGTAGAAAAAGTACAAAGCCAGTGACTTAATCAGATTACATAAAAACCGGTTTTGAATTATGAAATAATTATAAGCTTTGATTAATTATTCCCTTTTGTTTGTGAAGTTAAGCAACTTCTATCTGAGTTTTCTCGTTACGCAAGAAAACCTGTTAATTTATGTTCTGATACGTAACGAAAAGCTTGTCAAAACTTCTAATTAATGTGAAATACTTTGATTAAAATACATCGTACATCAAAATAGATAACATTTCAAGACATGTTATTTAAATTATAATTGCACACAAGCATATTTCCATTATAAAATTTAAATAAATAGCCGAATAAATAGCGAAATCGCAAAACATAATTATAACAAATTGTGATATTAAGTTGAGTGTTGAAGAATACATGTTGTAAAGCGGAAATTGAAGTATAAAAAGTATGTGTCCCACAATAACTTGTTTGGTTATGGGTGCACTTATCTAACCATTCAATCTCCATACATGGATGTAAACCTGCTCTAATTATCGTCACTAAGACGTCCTTCACGTTTACCTGATCTAAGAGTGACATAAGATCGATTACACTTACCACTGTAAGTTTCTTCTGGTAGCTGGTAGCACTTTCTAGAGGGAAGAGAGGACTGTTGTGTCCAACTTGACGCTCCCACTGGCCGTGGAAATCGTAGGTCATCACGTTGATGAAGTCCTGGAAATATTAATGGTTTTTAGTTATGAATATATTATGTATGACGGTGATAAAGACAAGTAACTTTTCGAAACTAGTATAAAGTTCTTAATAGTAAATGACAAAGTAACAGACAATCTACTAGAAAGCTAAATTTTCAGAATGTGTGTTGAGATTACTTAAATCGAAGAATGTATGTTAATGATCAGGAATGATATATATAGAAAATGAATCGAAAAATATTGATATGAAGGAATGCGTTAGGAATTTATCAATGATTCTTTATGCTATGAATACTGGAGGAAGGAATTTACCAAGTATTTAGAGATTTCAGGGACATCATATCCAGCAGCAATAGCTTCGAAAGACGCAGGTACAGCAGCAGTGAGCAGCAAACGGGGTTGACCTGATGTCTTAGCCTCTCCTTCGAAGGCCAGACGGAGTTCTTTCAGAAGTGAAACAAATGCTGCACGGTCATCAGCACCTCTGTTGAGAGAAAAACCAGATAAGTATTACCAAGATCTCACTATTTCTTGTCATTATGTAGATTTTGTCACTTTTTATTATACATAAAAGACAAACTTTAAGGTATTTTATCAGGCTATAAGTAGAAGTTATTTCGTACTAAACGGATCTTAGATAAACGGAAGATAGATTAGGTAAAGATTTGGTGATAATGAATTTAAAACTTAAAAATGCAACAGTCTCTATGTATGTTATAAATATAGTTACAGTACATTATGTTTATTACAGTGGCTTTATGTTGCATGGTTTCTCAAAGCTAACATATTTTAAAAAATGTACTGAATATTTTTTATGTTATTGAATATTGAAAAGAAAAGGTTATAACTGCTTGTAAATTAAACTTACCTAGGATACTCCCAATCAACGTCCAGACCGTTGAATTGGTAGTCCCTGAGGAACTCAATGGCTTCGTACACGAATTGGTTCATACGAAACACATTGGAGGTGAGTTCTTTGAATGGTGTGGAGCCGAAAGCCCAACCACCAATGGCGAGCAGGATCTGGAACAGAAAGTCAAAATGGCAGAATCTGATTTTATGTCACTTTCAGCTGTTGTTAGATCTGCGTAACAAAACTGCGCTGTATTTGGGCTGGAAGCAAATTCCTAAAGGCTAAGTTAGTATATGTGGTCGACCACAAATAGAACTCCAATGCTATTGGGATTTATAACAGGTGTTCATGAATGGCTGTAACCTTACACTTGGTGAACTGTTACTCGTTTGACATCATAAAGATATATTACATTCAACCTGCCTAAAAATACATATTAATATTATTTACAACATTGTTAATGGGCGAAACGTCCGAAAATTAATATTTATTTGGAAAAATTAGCGTTCACAGATCAAAAATATAATAAAAAGTTAAATATTTTGATCTCTATAGTTCCAAACAGTAAAGAAGTGATAGAAAAGTAAACGTTAACCCAATTTTAATGTATTTGATATTAGATAGAAATGTTACCAAAACAAGAAATAGCTGGATTAAAGAAAGATTATTCAGTAAAAACTTCCCTTAAGTTTAACATTTAAGAGATAAATTTGCTTCCACGCAATGTATCGCATTAGTTAATTAATTGTATAGTTATTTGTTACGTTTAAACAGTTTTTAAAACCTATAAAAGTCCATTTTTTAATCTTTTTAACTTAGGTCATAATCCAAGTCGGTAGTAAAGAAAAGAAAAAATTGTAACTTACAATTTGCAACTTTCTATATACAGTACTAAGTATTTTCATATCAGATAATTCGCCTGAGTGAACAAAAAATACAGATTTAATTGATAAATATCTGCGATACATCTACCTTACCATTTGTTCTAAGGTATTTTAATTAAAGAATTGGTTTTACTGGAAAAGAGAATTGAGAATAGGGGAGTGACTCCATCTGACGACACGGCGACAAAATAAATTAAAGTTATTTTTTAATTTTTATTTTTATATTTCCGCGAATACTTCTGGATCATTCGATACAATTGTGCAATTCGAAGGTAGCAAAACTTTACGTGGGTCCACTTCGGAGGTGATGTCTCCGCCACACTTATTTCTGCGTAATAATAACATTGTTAAGCCTGACTGTATTCCAGTTTTAAGGGTGTGATTATAGACGTACTTGTTCGTGGTGTTCCAACTTAGTCTTCAGGCAGCGCATCTGTAACTACGACTCTTATCATGTCTGTTGCTGATAACATATGCTCACAGGCGGTATTGTCCATTTACCATCAGGTGGACTGCATGCTCGTATATATTATTATATACGAAATAATATATAAGAAAAAATACGCAGATTCGATGTGATAAATGGAGGTACACCCTAAGAGGATAGTGCTTAAATATTTAGAGCTTTGCCAGATAAGGGCTTGGAGCAATTTGTTTTATGTTTCACTTCAAAGGGATATTGAAATATTTTTCAATCTCACTGAGTAGCTTTATAGGGATATTGTCTTAGGTTTTAGCTTTATTAGGACCTACTTGTTGAGCACTTTATGTAATAATCATATTTCATTAATTTTTATTATTCTATTTATTAGAATACAAAGAACAAAATCTACTTAAAATAATGTATAGGTAACTAAAATTATGTACAATATTTACAAAGTAAATAAATATTTTTTCATTGTGTTGAAGTAATGCTATAAAAAATGTTTAAAGCAAACGAGCATTGGAGATATGTGGCTACTGCCGCCCACTGGCTAGTCGCTACCACTGAGGACTAAGTCCACTTAAAATACCCGTTAAACCATAATATAGCAGCAATCAGCACTGTTGTTATTAGACAGATTAAAAGACTCATTAAATATACGCGTTGATGACAGTGACTTGTTTATTATTTTAGTGTTATAAAGTACCGTGGTGCAGAATAATACTGGAGTCTTTAGAATACAAATTCAGGTAAAAATCTGAATAATAATGAGCGTTTTTTCAAAGTTGAGTACAGAAGTTCATTAGAAAAATAATTATAAAGCCGCAAAATCTGCATAATATTACGTATTACTTATCAATCTTACAGCGGTTAAAGTTTAAGTAAACTTGCCTCTTTGCGAGAAAATTCGAACTTGTACCAAGTTATGAGCCTTTAAAAGTTTTAGAGAGGGAATGGGTTAATGTGATGCTCTTAAGGCTTTACTCGAGTGCCTTTAACACAGAGTTGCCAACTAAGGCGCGTCGCACACAGGGCATTTCAGTCTCCAGTACAATGCCTTACTAAATTTCCACGCGCCGAGGAATTTGTTGAATACGTCTGCAGAATAACGAAGTCAGACGTCGTCGGAGATTTTTGTACATACGTGTGCGATGCGCCTTATTGTAAGTAATATTACAATGCTATATTCCAACGCGCGTAAGACTTGTTCTATTAACTTCTTTATTCAGTTCAACATTTCCCAAGAATGATCGTTAAAAGTTGGAAAACTTTTGAGTACGTATTTGATACAGATGAGAGAGGTGGGCTAATAATACACTGTTATTCGTATTAGAACCAACTTTAAGATGTGAATCTTTGAAATTTGTACGTTGTATAAGTTTTCAAACTCTGATTTGCCTCCTAGACTATCATTTTCAACTTCCAAAAAGGACCAGTTTTTTTGGGCTGTATGTATAATTAAGTTCACTGCTAGACACGGATCACTGTAGGAAATAGCATCATCGTCGTGGTCGGCCTATTTCTGTCTCACTGCTGGGCACGGGTCTTCTCTCAGAGTGGAAAGGGTTTAGGCCATAGTCCAACTCGCTGGCTAAGTACCGATTTGCAGAAATGTCTTACATTTTGATAACTTTTTTCTATGGACCTCTTAAGCGAGATATTTCCCTCACCGTATAAGCAAGTGACAAATATTTTTTGACATACATTAGAAAATCATTATCAGAGTTTTATTAAATAATACAAAACAATACAACTTACCTTGAGATTAGGGTTTTTCTCCCTTAAAGCGACGACCTTGTCGTACATATCAGCATCTTTTTCATCCCCTTCAGTGAGCTTGTGGTCCTTGAGAGTAGCGAAGGCATAGATGATGTGGGTGCAAAGTGTAGGGTCCACGTTATCAGGCATGAAACGTCCAGCGCTTGGCCGTTTTGAGGACCAGGAGGTAAGGTAGCATAGAACTTGAGGTTCACGTCCTGAAATAAAGGGAATTTTCTAAAGTGTAAAGTGTACAAATAGATTTCCGAGAATAACATTGAGGTTTTTATCCATAGATTTCGCTACCAAAGGGTCCAATATAATCATACAAATTTCTGGCATTTTCATCAGCCAAATAGTTCTCGTGTACCTACGCTACGCCTACGGATGTACATAGTTTCCATTATGCGACGCGCTTACCTGTGCCAACTAAGGCGTTCTTATTTATCCTTTAATAATACGGTATTAATCATTAGTAATATCTACTATCAGTAAAAAGCATTATCCATAAGGAGGTAGTTTGTCTACAAAGAAATTAGGTTCATTTAAAAAAATATGTAAGTCTAATTTGTATATCAAATAATTTTCTACTTTCACAATCACAAATTCACATCAATTATTTTTGATAAAACGTAACATACTTAATATCACAAATTTCCGACCAAGATTCATGTGCAATATTCCTCCTATTTTCAATAATACCATTTTTTATTCCCGTAAGTAAAACTTGATCCAACGAACTATTCCTCTCGCTTCGCACAGTTGCACTTTGTAAAGTTCTACCATTCATGAAACTTCTATAGCGCCCGAAACTAATTAGCATACTGCAATAAATCTATAAAATGCATCTACGATTCGCATTTCTGTAATAGCATTGCACGTTTTTCGTATACAAATACTTTTAATAAGAAAGTATTGCTTCTGGCTAGTAAGATTTCTTTGTTTTTCTTAATTTTCTTCAGGTGTATTGCTGGATGTACATATCCTCAAATTAGGCCTACTCCGACCGTTCCTGTCTTTTATGAACCCCGATGTTTCTCGCTGTTTTCTACGTCTCGCCTCACCTTACTACTAGCGACCTTTCTTTCATTTAAATTGGTTTGTGGAATAAGTTTATGTGTTTAGAAAGGAGAAATAATAAATCAGAAAAAGGGGGAGTTGGAAGAGCAAAGACTTACATTATGACATATAAATAAACTGCAATATACTTTAAAAATAGGGATAATCATCTAGACACGAACTTGACAATATGTCTTTATTTGATATAAAATATTATTTCCTTTATCAAAATTCTATTAACATATAAATATTACGTTATATAGACGTTTAATTAAAATATCCTTCAGACAAGCCGAGAAAATTATGTCTCATCTAAATTAATATGCCAAAGAAAATGGATATTAGATGAAGACGTTAATAAATTCCTAACGACATAATATTGTTCATAAAAACGTGCTTTTCTTTAATATACGCTGAACTGGGAATCCATAAATCATCCAATTAGAAAGTATTTAGGACGGAAATCTAATTTTCTTGCTCGCAAATGACATTGAAGAAGAATCTTCAATATCAAGATCTAGTTACATTATAAACTGAATGATATTTTCGATAGAAAATTAATGTTTGAATGATATGTAATAGATAATATCTTACTTTGTCCGATTTTTTTATATTTTCACAAGTTTCATATAAATATCTAACACAAGGCTTTCATACTAGCTTTTCATATTTTATGAACGTTACCTAATGATTTATATAACCTGACAGGACGTAACAGAAAGAAGTAATATCGTTCATATATTATATGGGAAAAGAACATAAAAATACTATTCAAAGAACTACTGGCAGCTCTCAGAAATATGTTATTTATTACCAACGCCCACTCGTGAACGCGTAAAACTTCGAAGCACCTACTTGTAGAGATTGTCGCTTTGAGTCATAAACCTGACGGGTCTAAATCACGAGACCCATAAACTTCCTTTCTTGCTTTCGCCAAATTATCGCGACCTCTCTCACCCTTCCATTTAGCTCACACAACAAACTGTAGTTATAACATCGGGGCTCTAATACCCTGGTCGTTAAAGACTCGAGCGTAAAAGCCCTCGATGTCTCAAACTTTTAGCAACTATGTCGCTGGCTGTCGTGTCAAGCCATTCTTAGCAGTTGGAAACATCAGAGTACCTAGAAGTGACCCTTGTGGCACTCCTCTTTAAGATTTGTAGCTTTTAGTGTCACGTGTACAATACTTGTGGTTCCTTTGTCGGAATATTGATTAAAAGATTATATTTAATCGCGATGACAATTGCTAAATTAAATTGTATGCGAATGAAATATATATTACAATGCAATGTAAGTTATATGAACGCATTGGTGAAATCTTTAGAAATTTAAGTGCAAGTATCATAAGCGCTTTAGAAAGTAATAATGGAGTGATATAAAAAATATTGTCTCTGTCAATTGGTGAGTGAAGAGTGAAAGTTGTTACTGTAATACGTACACTGGGACATATTAAGTTACGCGCAAAAAGTTAATAAAATACGGTCTTATTATCGATCCCAAAGATATGCAATGCCTCGTAATAATTCTACATATTTTTTTTATCAAGCAGTTATTTTGTGACGACTGTTCATGAATGGTAGGTAATTAACTCTCGGATTGAATACTGTCCGTGTAATATTGATATTATTTTTCAATATATGTTTTTTTAAGTACATTTTTATCGTTTTAACTTTCTGATTTAAGTGATTTTTACAATTAATATGGTCAGTTCGTTACATAAAATAACTAAGAATAGATATAGAATATATTTTCATCTCAGATAAAGAACTACAACTTATTAAATGACGCGATGTTATTGTTTTAAACGAAATATCATTTACCTTTTATGTTTCCGATTTTCCCTAATATGTTTTTTGTTAGTTTGTCATGTTTTAATACTTACTGTTCTTGTCAACCAAAGCATTAGCAATGGTGGGATTCTTGATGACGAGGGTCTTCGTGGGTTTCTTCACTCTGCTCAGGACGTCAGACAGACTGATCTTGATTGGCTGAGGCTTCTCTGTAACTTCGACCACTACACTGGCTGCTACCGAAGACCAGTCGACATCTTTGGCATCTTTTCCCCGAGATATTCCTCTGAGTTCCTCTCTGAAAAGAAATAATGCGTGTAGATATCGTTCTGATTTAGAGAATTCTTCTTTTATCTTTGTAAAACAATAAATTAATGTCATGATGATGATTTACCAATTACATCATAATTAATAATAACAACAGTCTTCATAACGTATACTTCACTCAGGGTATCTAGAACAATATCCTTCTAATTACAGCGAAGGAATTTGATTAGCTTATTACGAATATCTGAAATGCAGCATGTTCGCAGCTAATTAACTCATCTATGGAAGACGGGGTATGGGTGGAATTTGAGTAATATTCAGATGTAGAGTGATGTGTATTTTAAAAGTCAAGTAAGCTAAGAAGATATTAAAAACATAACTCTTAGTCAAAGATTTTGGGAGTCATATTTACGGGAAAAGAAAATTTCGAAAATGGTGTTGTAGAAATCTTTATGGTTGACGGCACCGTTACTACGTTGCAATATAAAACTAACTAACTTACTACTGTTATTTTACTAATATTTTAATACATAAATAGAAGAATTGAATTGGTAGTTCAAGTTGCATTCATAATTGGTGGTCTTACCTCATAGCGCCAATGAGTGGGTACTTGACGTCACCACCGCAGACACTGCCGCTGAAGTCATCCATGTCCACGGTCCAGACCATAGCGCCTCCGAAGTTGTTATCTTTGATCCACCTGATGACAAATTAAAATAATATTAATAAATACATGTACATTTACATCTTCCGCATGTGTAGTGGACCTGATGGATGATTAAACGAAGTGTAATGTTCTAGATATTAATTATTATTCAATGTAACGTAAATGGTATCTGTTCAAAGTGAAACTTTAGTTTTATCGCAAACTAAATATGAAATAAGCATATTAACAATATGTGATAAAACAGACAATAATTTCAAAAAAATAATCACGTAGCAAGAAGCATTTCGACGGGCCACAAAAACAAAATCTTATAGAAAAATAAGACGAAATCTATTTTATTATTAATCTAAGCTTTATACTGTAAATTGGCTATTTTTCGAATACGATTTTGTTCTAGGGGCCCGTCAATTTATAACTATATCGAATCTAAAATGTATGACAAGTATAAGACAAGAACAAAATAATTCAATTGGCGAAATTGAGATCGACATATTACAAACACTGTTACTGTTCACTTTAGTAACGGATAGATCTCAAAATAATTTTACACCTTCGTTTTAATATATTTGCTTAAGATTATAAAACAATATTTCTTATCTTTCATTTTTAAATGCGGCCGGAAGATAAGTTTATCGCAATTTCCTCCGACCAAATAAACACCGCTTTTTTCATAACCGGGATCGCAAATCCCGGTCATAAATTACCGGATGATCCTCATGAAGAGCGAATGGGGCAAACAGAGGCTGTTTCAATTCATGAAGACACGTCACGTGGTCATTATAGATAGAGAAGTAAGGGTCAAAATCGCTCCAACCTAGCGGAAACGTGACGTGAAATAAACCACGGGCACTATCGTTTGATAGTTTGAAGGTGGTAAAAGGAAGAAGACTAAAGCCGCCGCTTTTATAGAAATAAGTGGTGTGGGAGTAGAAAATTGATATGAGAGACAAATAATGTTGTAGGACTTAGTCTTTGTTATTTTAATGGCATGCGTAATGTAAATTTAGTAACTACTATTTAATTAACCATCGTGCTTAAATTTACATGACATAAAACAATTCTGCATAAAGTTTTCGTATGTTAAATATACATTGTACGGTCTACCACTCCGCAGTTAGCCAACGTTGTGAATTATTCCAGAAATCCTTCTCATTCTGAAAGAACTTATAAATATTAAATACAGGTTTTTTGGGGCCCAGTATCTGTCTTTAGGTGACTTTTAGGTATTTGTTTTTAGGTTTCTGTAAGGGTACAAAGCGTTATATTTTACATTCCTTACCTCATCTTATTCCTGATGGATTTTTCATCATCAAAACCGACCCATTGGTCACCTTGGATAGCGTAAGGGACTTTCATTTCGTCATCCCAAACATAGGCGCCTCCGTTGCGTAGAATTTCACAAACCTGTTGGGTTGGAAAATATACTTCAAATACATATATGGATTATAAAGTATTCAGTGCCTACCTGTAAAATTAAGTTGCAACAAATATGTTTTGGACGTTAAAATATATTTGTTTATATTTCAAATACAAATTAATAATATGTATGATAGGAAAAGGTTATTACCAGATTCAACAAGAAACCTATTTCAATGAAAGCTCTACTAATTAAGATTCCACGTCTTCATTCCTCATTGTCTCTAATCCGGTCGTCATCAAACAAGTTCACTTAACTGGAAAATGACAATACGGCTTCAAAGGTGTCTAGAAACGAAGATGTTATCGTTGTAGACTGCTGCGACACAATATTAAGCCTCTAGAGACCGTGCGATTATAACACACGTCGTACCCTAAGCGATTGTAATGTAAGAGAGGAAAAACAGTTCTTATTGTTCACGAAAAGAAATTTAACCAAAGTCTAGGCTATCCAAATAGACGCGGTTTGAACTAAATGAGATTGCTGATATGGTTTACATTAGGTTTTAGTGCTCATGCACTTTTGTAAATGATTAATAATAGCTGATTAGTTGTAAAGTTGAAATATTTAAATGAATTTATCAAATATACTCTCGCAAAAGCCCGGCAAAGTTTTAGTTCCTATAAAAGATATAGTATGTACGATTGTACTTATTCCAACATCGTGCTCGATGTAGAACTTCCGTGTTTGAAGAGAAAACAATCCTAGTGGTTTATCATGTGCAAACTCTTTGTTTTACATCTATGGAAGCTTTTATGTCGAACGTCTATTTAGGTATTCTATTTAATTGCTTCTGATTAAACCAACAATAGGTTATTTGCCTTCAACGACTTTATCGTGTGCTCAGCTCACTCGTTCGATATGACTACCACCTAAAGGATAGGAGAATGTTTAATGAAAATCACCTCGTAGTACGCGAGGAAGCCTCCTTCCTTTGTGTACTCGCCCGCCTTGCCCCCTCCACTCGCTGGAGAATTCACTTTGAAATTGTTAACGTTGGACAGAGTGAACGTTCGTCCGTATGTCGGCATACCTGAAATTTTTAAAGATTGTACGCAAAGCCGTAATTTTGAAAATCTTTTGTTGGAAGGAAATCTTCCGCATGCTAAAGAGGTACACCTGGTTTAATATTAAAGTCTCATAACTGCAGCGGATGCATGATAAGAAGTCTAAAATTATCCAGAAGCAGTTGAGCATCCGGATATTAAAACCAAAATTTAATCTAACAGAAATTATAAGGATAGTCTACATAAGTCTGTACGAAATATTTTTCAACATGCTAAACAGAAATATTCCTCAAAATACAATAGAAATTTAAATAAACTGTAAGATATATTAAAAATAATTTGTAAGATAAATTTTAAAAAGTAGAACTTGAAAATTATAACTCAAAATACATTTATTTAATTCATCTCCAATTAATTATGTGTTTCACTTCGGGGATACCATACCATATAATATATTAAAAATATTACTATTGTAATAAGTAATTAATGTAGTTAAATACAATGTAACTTGACTTTCAAAAAGAATTTCTCTGTAATCATGAAATCCTAAAATAAATACGATTGACTTCGACTTTGACCAAATATTAATCAAATTTACTTTTATGCTTACCAATGATAAGTTTCTCCTTAGGCGCACCAAGTTTAACCCAAAGGTGAGCTGCGTGGTCTACCGAGAGCTGCTTCCTCCATTCAGAGTCTGAAGACGGGGCGTATAGTGGAGCATTGTGGCCGGTCTCCCTCTCCCACTTGCCGTGGAAATCGTACGCCATCACGTTGATGAAGTCCAGATAGCTACACATTTATTGCTGGGTTAATTTCAGGAATATTTTGGTAATTAGTAATTTTAATGTAAATATGCTTTGAAGTTATTTTTAGGCGTGTATCAAGACTGTTGTATTACTGATTTTAAGCAAAAAAAAGTTTTAGGCTCTTTACATATTTAATTTTCTTAACCAAAAAACTTGGATTTAGGATTAAAAAATGTAGTGAAGGAGAATAATGAGTTTTGTTTTACTTTTCACAAAATTCTTTGGTTATTTCACAAAAACAGTAAATAAGAAGGTGCATCAAGTAACTAAAGTTTATTAAGTCAACGCTTTCGAAGTTTATTTCGAAATTAGCTTAAATATTTTCTATTCAACACTTGAAAAAATACATCGCACCAAGTAAACTTAAGAATTTTTTTGCGAAAACTGGGTAACTCCATTCACTAATACTTCGTGAAAGATATTATTCATCTGTTATGAAACTTATGAATTAAGTTCCGTATCAAATGGTGCGGTTTTGAATGGCGTGCCGAGTTGTATAGGCATTTCTGACAACTTGATAAGGGCCAGACATCAGACACTATGCTATTTTACAAAAATGTCAATGTTGTTTCGAAATAAATAGCACAATTCTATGAAACGTATGACGATGGAGATAAGGAAGAAATTCACATAACGGATGGTTTCAAAGGCGAAACAGATATCGTTGTATTGAATACATTGTGTGTGAATGTGGGAAAACGTAGCGAATATTGAATAATAAGGCTCGAATGTTAAGTAAAGAATATTTCGCAATGGTAGTATAGCGCTCCTTGTGATTAATTAGGACAATAGTATGATAGCGGAGTGTTGCTTATAAGCTATGTACAATTAAATGATTATTATCTTTC
This sequence comes from Spathilepia clonius, assembly GCA_018250295.1. NCBI lineage: Eukaryota > Metazoa > Arthropoda > Insecta > Lepidoptera > Hesperiidae > Spathilepia > Spathilepia clonius. Next base: position 6,398 of record DWRA01000582.1, on the reverse strand, counting down.
ACTTCTTATATCGTTGTTTTGTGTATGTGTAATTGTATTAGTAATACTACAGTGTTCATTATTTTAGATTTTGTTAGTATCTAAGTAGCGGAAGGAGCTAATTCTCAGGAACTTACGATAGTACGGAGATGGTGTTGCATAAGTCACATGTTATGAATTGCAAATAGATTTTCATCGTCTATCGTAAGATTATGAGCTTCACGTGCAGCTTATAGTCTATAGTAAAGTTGCTTATAAAGCAACACGAGTGAATTTAGAATATGATGTAAATAAATGTGGGATATATTGTTTTAGAAGTACCACACCGTATTAAAATTTATAGCTTATTCCAATTTCAAGCCGTACCTGACGTAGAAATTAAATTTGAACGAGTTATATAAATTTATTCACACCCTTGTTTATTAGGTTAAGAATCACTGATATTTATAATAATTAAATCGTTGTTGTCATTAATAAAATTATTTGACTTTATATCTTCATTCAATTATGGTATCGTATTCTTGGGCGGTTTTGTTGCACCTGTACTTTTCCTATGTCCAAGATTAAATAAAGAATGTCATTAGGCATCAAGTATACCATTGATATACTCAAGTAGGTAGTAGTATGGATATTAGTAACCTTGCAACAGCAGGTACGTCATAACCGCTCTTGATGTTATCGGGGCCCACTGGTACGGCGGCTGTGAGGAGCAGGCGTGGTTTCTTTACTTCTTGTGCTTCAGCTTCGAACGCTTCACGGAGTTCTAGAAAGAAACAAAAGTCAACTTTATTTCATAGTCCATTGTTCAAGCATGTTTTTTTCTTCATGAATTTGCGGTTTAATGATTTTAATTAAGTATTCGATACCAGTATGTAGCTGACTGGTTGATTTAACAATTTATATTTCGAAAGGTATAAAGAATTGAATGTTGTTAATGGTCTTTTTAACGACAGCAAGGTCGATATTAAAATCACTACGAGTATAATTTACAAAAATAACCCAATTCGATATTATATACAATAGTAAACTTATGATTTAGCAATTACTGGCTTACTCTCATAGTTAATCTATATTATGACACTATGTAAAAAACTATGTAGTCGATGAAAAATAAAATCCCATTCTATAAAAAAAACTCATGAACCATGGTCGTCTATAATAGAATTAATTAGAAGTAGGTATTCCACCAACATTAGAGATAGTGTGGGAATACAGTCTCCTCTGTTGTTCCTTTGTAAATTGGTTGTAATAAAATATGAATCATTAACTAGTATTTTAATGCATATTGTTGAAATGTAAATTTATGTAGTAGAATCTTTAAAGCTCGATATAGATAATAAAATCGCCAGTTAAAGTTTTGTGTATAATTTTATTAATTGTTGATAATAATATAGTTTAATCGGGCGATAAAACGTTTCAAATTTAAAATAAGTTCTAATTTAAACATCAATATTCAGTCATTAATAACATATTTTAGCAATTAATTTATATTCATTATATTTGTAGATTGACTAGGTAATTACCATAGTTGTAGCCTCGGTGTTATAATAAACTTGAACCTGATATTTATTTTATTGTAAGGTCAAAACCAAGTCAAAATATATAATTATAATCCATTAAATATTTTATCGAATTCCATAATGACTGAACAATACGATAGGACCAATATATTATATATATCTATATCTAGATATAGTACAGATTAACTTAATCTCGATTTCGATGCTTCGGCCCATAACAAATCTCCTTAAGAGGTGTCTTATTACTTTTGCCCTAAATTTTGTGCGCCAAATACAGAACAATATATTAATAATTCATTGCCTCGACCTTTGGCAAATACGAAATAACATAGCCTTCATTATAAATACCAAAAAAGGTTTCAAATTCAAAACAATCGCAGTCCTTTGTGTAGCACTTCAAACAAACGTTTTAGAATGTAAAATACATTTTGGAGTACTATTCAACGAACACACAAATATCGCTTCAAAGAAAATAGGTAAATAAGCGCCATTTCAAGTCACAGTGAAAACAAAATGGCCGCTTGTTTCTGCCAACTATCTAGTCGAGAAAACGAGGTATGAAACTTTCTGTTTCTTATAAAAATCGAATAAATTTTGTGTTTTTAAACCATTTGGCTAAGATTGAAGAATAATTAAAAAGAATCGATTTAAAATTTATTTTATATACGCTACAAATTGCGAACACTAGCCATATCTTTTTAAAGTAACAGAAGATTCCATTAACTGACTTCGTTTTGATTTTTTTAAATTTGTTATTCTGATATATGGGATAAATAAAAATTTTAATTTTACACATCAAAATAAGTATTAACTTATTCATCAATATAAGCTAAAACGTCATCAAGTCTAAGTAATTTGCTTTCTGTACTATCATTGTCGTTGTAAATAGTATTGTTTATCTGTTTAGAACTTTTATGTGTTTCTAATGACAATTATTCATTTGTGTTGAAACTGTTGAAGTTTTCCGTTTGGCAAGCCGCCCATTACTAGTCGCTATTTCATATTTCCGACTGTAAATTCCAGTCCTTTTACGCAAAGTTACATATTTCATTTTCAGTCAAATTGATGTCTTTGTCGAGTTGGCGTGTAACCAAGAATGGGTAAACTTACATTAAGGGAAGCATTTCGCTAGTTTACGGTACTTTTCTTTGAAATCTTAAATGCATTTGCGACTTTATTGCCGTTCTTTAATTTTGTTTTCTCCAACTTTCTTGTTTTTGGATGCGGCTCGAAGGACCGTAGTTAAAATGACTTTTTGTGCGTATTACCACAAAAGATTGTGTAGTTTTGTTCAAAACTTTGTTGCCATAAAATGGCAGTTATTTTATGATGTGAAAATAATTTATTTACACTGTTCAGAAAATTGAATATTAAAACTGGTGATTCTATAGGTCATTTATAAATGCTTGTAGTATACGTAGTTTCCTTGTTTGAAGTTGTTGTAACCTTGTTAGAAATAGGTATTATGTCCAGTGAAAACGCTGAACTCGTAAGAAAACATAATAAAATCAGTTGTCTTGTTATATTCATATGAGACTAGGCTTTTTAGAACTCGGAACTCGGAATTCTAGAACCACACGGAATTACCAAAGCGTCAGGCGTGATTACGCGTATTGATCACCATAGCAGATGAAAAAAATCTCAGGAATATGTTTACTTTTTCCCTTCTAGACGTCAGTCGCCTAAGACGCTTAGCAGAAGAAGAATGGCAATTCTAGTCAAAATAATAATTCCTTGACTTCAATGCACGTTAAATAATACTAAAGATTTAAGGGTATATCCGAAGATTTATCTATGATTCAAATATTCAAGCCTCATCAAGTAGTTATCTCACGCCAACTTTAGCAAACAGAATTGATTGTTTTACAAAAGGCTCGTGAGTAACGTTCACTTTAAATGGACCATCCTTTCAAATCCTTTAAGGCTTCAGTGTGGGAATTGTGTTACACGAACAACAGGTTCAGAATAATTTATACTTTAAATAGTATAACTAACAAATAACAGTCACGTCTATTTTAATATGAAATTTAATTAACCTTTACAAATTGAATATGCTCATGCTTATTACTATTGCAAATTATATGTTGCTTTACATTTTGACACATACTTAACCGGGTTATTCCAATATAGTGCTCAAAGGTAGTAATGGTCGTCTCAGGTCAATCATCTATGGTCGAATTCAGGTAAGACCTTCTTTACGGGGATCAATACAAATATCCTAGAGTGGCAATGATAACTTACTATCAGGTGATCTAAATGTTTGTTTTCTACTTCAATAATAAAAAGGCTTTCCAACTTAGTCTTAAAGAGTAGTAATGTATCTTCGTCGATCGACGTCGACCACAGGGTCGACCACAGATAGACCTCTAATCCTCTGTGGGTATGATTACAGATGTCCTTGAGCGGCAATGACCACTTACTATCAAATAAACTGACTTCTTATTTGCTATTTGTAATTTTAAAAAATAAATCCACAATTGGTAGAATACACATGGTTTATGATAACTTGACCCAGTGTTTGTAGCATTGTAAATTTAAGACGATAACGTGGGCATAGCTTAAATTCCTTGTTAAGAACAAAGGTCTCAAAGCAAAACAGCGTTCTCGTTTGTCCATTCTTATCTCGATCTAGTCTAAAATTTGCCAAATCCTGGCTAGGTATTTAGGATCCGAACCCGTCCTTGCGATACTTGAGAGGCGCCGAACCTTTCTAAAATTCCGCCGTCCGACTCGGTAAATGGTGACCTACAGTCAACTGCAATTATATTCGCATTAGTTCTATATCGGACCGGCATGTTACAGCTAGTGTGACCATGGTTTGAAGAAAAATAGGATAATTGTGAATAATAATGTTGCATTTTTTATTTGATGGAATAGCATACGAGCATGTAGTCACTTGATGCCGCCTGCCATCCATTGATATTTGTAATCCATTCCAGATAAGATCTTACCTGATGTCAACCACAAATGCATTGCTACCCCTGAGGACTAAGTTGTAATGCTTCGGCTTGTTTAACCGACTACCTTCTAAGGACGAAGAGATTATATATTCGTCGTGTGATTTATGTAAATACGTAGTACTTCGTTTTGAAGTAGGCGCTCAAATTGGACACGGTTTTGTGGTAATCCAGCACAATGTAAGTTGAGCACTGACGTCAGAACTTAGTACTCAACCAAAATTTAATTAAATTATTTTTTGTAATTTGAGCCACATAGAAGTTGTTTTTTTAATAATTATTATAAAAGTAGCAAACGAGCATTTACATCATCTGATAGTAAGTATGCCCTTCAAACCAGAATATAGTAGCGCTTAACATGGTTATTAGGCAAAAATATGTGTGGCGGTGGTAACGCCGGTGTCGAACCACAAGAAGGTTCTACCACCTTCTATTATGTTACATCCTGCTATAGTTGCATCGTTTGGATACACTACACACAACGACGTATGAATGGCTCATAAAACATTTGTTCTTAGAAGCGAACAAGTTAGAACCAGTAATGAGTTTCGGACATGCTAAGATATATTGCTTTTATTTCATTACACTCGTATTCAGGGCAAGCTGTTGATATTTATGATTTTGGACCAAGCGAATAACATTATGTTAACTTACTGTTTGGGTAAAATCTCGGAGGCGAAGTTTCAGGCCATTGCCATATTTATTTTGTAATACGCTTTTATCGTACTAAAACTAGTTTCAATAATTTAGTCTAGCGCTGGCGTTGTTTGTACTTCTCGTGATTTTGCCTTATAATAGTCTAACCGTTTCTAAGATATGATAAAAAATACACTTTTTTATATTATAGAAGTAGTAAACGAGCTTGCAGAGTATCTGATAATAAGTGGTTACTGCGGATGGTCTCAGATGGTCCCAGATGAAAGTCAGCCAGCATCCACGCTCCTCTACCGAAACAGATCTGCTTCATGTTAGAAACAGTACTCTTAGTATAAGTTTTTTCGACGACTCGAGCATCCTAAAAGAGTTGGCCTGTACTTCTCCTAGTAGCGCTTACTGCGAAATCTTTAGTTCATGGGGGCGCTGCTAGGAGAAGTATGGGTATGTAAGTACGGATGTGATGGTGGTTCTTAGTCGGACCATACAGGCTGTACCACCGAGTACTACTTTCTATTAAACAACTTACTATACATACAACTACAATAGCCCCTTTCGCAATAAAGTGAGAATTGTATATGGCCAAACAAAACGTAGCATAGCTCGACCTTAGGAGTATTTTAAACTTATTTTAGTAAAAAAACTGAGTCTGAGTCATAGCATGAGCTGTCCTCGACATTTAGCCCAGGTTGAGTGAGGATGTTCCGATCTTGTATATTTTAGTGTATAAATACCTGTATATTGTATAATATGAGTATAATCGTGACTAGATATTGTCATTCCGTGTTTATCGTGATGCCGGCTCGATGATACTTTGAAATATGCGTTCATATTTTGGATAAGATATTTGATATATGAGGTTCGTGACGATTTGTTTTTATGTTCATTCTGATGCATATCCGATAAACGTCTTTCTTGCACTACACCACGTTTTTTATAATGAACACGAATTAATATCACTGGTGGTAAAGCATCTTGTAGCTCGACTCCGGCAGCACCATTGCCACACCTATTTGCCTAATAACAACAGTGTTAAGCTCTGCTGTAGTCTGGTTTGAAGGGTGTGGTAAGGAGACATACTTATCCGAGGCATTCCAACTTAGTCCTTAGTAACGACGCTGTGGTCAACCTCAGATCGGATTCTACACTTATCTGGCGTGGATTACAAATGACCACACAGCAGTTGCTACCATTAGGTGGTAGAACCCTTCGTAGTTCGACTCCGGCGGCACCACGGCCACACTTATTTCTGCCTAATAACAGCAGTGTTAAGCGCTGCTGTGTTCTG
>DWRA01000581.1:0-23173 GCA_018250295.1 Spathilepia clonius | reverse complement strand
CAGTGAACTCTTTAGCTATAGAGTCAGTTTTTTCAAACAGATACGCAAACTTCAGAGCCATAGGTACCTTCTTTTTTACGTACATACATAGGTATACCGAAGGAGAAGTAACAAACAAACATGCAGTCCACCTGATTGTACTTGGGATCTGTAACGAACCCCTGATAGGGTTAGAGTCCTATGTGACTTCATCACGAATGTATTACTACCCCTGAGGACGTACCTATGCCCCCTTCAGATCAGAATACGGCAGCGTTTAACAGCTGCTATTAAGCAGAAATAGGTGTGCCGGTGGTGCCTCGGGAGTTGAACCATTAATAATACTACCACCTTAAAGAACCTACTTAGATGAAGATGGTCTCCAAGAATTGAAAAACATTTGAAATTAGTATCTACCTAGATATATCTAAATGTTCTGGTACGGATGAATTGCTTGCAACATATTTTTTAAAAACTTAAGAGATAGTAGTTAGTATTTTTCTTATTTCTTAGTTTCTATCTTCTTATTTTTCTTATTTCTAGGTAGGTTCTTATAGAACCTAGGTAGGTATAATTATTACTAGGTATGAGTAGCAATTGATGCATATGTCCCATGTGGATGACTTTTATCAACCGACTTCCTTCTATGCCGAAAGAGGTTATCTATTCGTCGCGTATATTTTTTATTTAGTTTTTTATTAACGCGACAGCGTGAATTGGTGCCGAAAGAGATCAACTACCCAGTTCAACGCTTAAACAATTTAAAACAGCTGTATTCTCGTTTGAATCATTGTTAAGATGTTAAACAACTAGGCATCTATCTAAAGTCTGACTTAGTTCTCAAGAGAAGCTATGTACCTATCTGAGGTGAATAGCTAATTTAAGAATTATGGGTGGTAGGTGTAATATCTTTTTTTATACCTATGGCGTGCTTTTCTCATCGACGGCAGAAGCTATTTAACTGTTGGGTAGCATGCCTGTTTTTGATGATGCATGCTTGCTTTCACGTAGATAATAGAGTATTGAAAGTGATTAGCAAACGACAACAAGACTTAAATTACCAAACTCTCGGATCTGTAGAAGCTACCGCGCTTACTGCGTAAAATTTAGGCAATAGATTAATTTCACGAAACTTGACCAAACTGGCAAAAACTACAAAACAAATTAGCGACGGTCTGTGCATTAATGAAGTTCGTACGAAGACGTATCGTTTCCTCCGCGACGGAGCGGTTATCAATCAGCGCCTTGCATTGTCCCGCGGGTTTCCCCGCTCCACGATGCTATCGCGTGAGGTGTCAAATTCGTAGCAGCTGAACACCGACAATAATCGTACAAAAAAATAAAAAAGCAAACAAAACGACTAATTCACAACACTAAAATGCGTAAGGCGGGCAACGATTAGACTCCTCCTTACGAACGACACGTCGTTCTGATTGGTCGAGAGGCTTAAGAAGGCGGGGCGAGGGAGGTGGCGAGCGGCGTAGGGCTGGCCGGGTCACTCGAGCTATCGATAAAGGAGTTTTTAATATTTTTTTCGGATGATGGATAATTTATGGGTTGGGAGTGACACGCGTGTGGGAAGCGGGCGGTGAACGATGGAGTCAGTCATGCGGTTAGTTTATATTTAACTAGTTAATGGCCGAAGTTTAGTGTTTAGTTCGTTTTTATGAGCGCTATAGGTATGCTTGTGTTTTATGGTTTTTGAAGACCTAAATTTATCCTTGGCAACTTTTACAGGATAGCAATGTAAAATTCTACATGTAAATAATGTTATTTTTCCTATTATCTTATAAAGTGTTACTAATTGTTTGGTACAGATGCAATTTTTTTGTAGAAATTTTCGACATTTGACGTGAAAAAATTAAAAAGAAAACATTTGAGATCGCTTTTAAATAAAGTAGTTCATCAACATATTTATTCTTCAATGTTGTTTATACTGTTTTTACCCGTAATCAAACCCATTAAGTACAATTAAATACCTATTAACTACCAACCTATCTTAGTTCGACTTGGGCATTTGTTCCTGGAGACTTAGATAAGTACATGTCTATAAGTTTTTAAGGTAATAGAACCGTTTGTGGCTCGACTCTGGCAGCGCCTCTGTCGCACCTATTTTTGCCTAATAACAACAATGTTAAGCTGTATTCTGGTTCGGGGGGTGTGATAAGGAGAGACATATTTATGGCGTTCTAATTTACTGCTCGTGGGGTAGCAACGTATCTGTGACGAACCTGAGATAGGACCGTAATCTACTTTGGGATTGATTACAGATGTCCATGGGCGGCAGTGGCCACCTATCAGCTGGTGAATTGCACGCTCGTTTCATACTTCTACCTATACTGACTTACAATTAAAAAATAAAAATTAGATAAGTATAGGTACCAAGCTGCCTAACTAAGGTGCGTTTTCACCCTAGTTTTAACCCTACCACCCTAAGCAAAGTAGTTATCAAATGCGTAATTAAAATGACACTCAACTCTACGCTAATTAGACCAGGTTACTTACTCTTTATGGAAAAAAAATAAACTATACACATCTACCTATAGGTAGGTATAGGTACCTAAGGAACTTCACACACTTAATCCTTAGGGATAACGATATTCATATGTAATGAACTTTATCCTGTAATTTTGGATACAATACACCGCATAGAAAAACGTGCCCTAACGAACGAACTTACCGTACCTCCGCCGACCAAGTATAGATACCACGAGACCTCTAAGACGCCACACGCATGCAGTCCTCCAGTGGTCACTTGATTAGATTCTATCAGAATTGCGATTTTTTTATAAGATTGGAATGGCAGAAGAGCTTGCAGTCCGCCTTACGGTAAATGGTCACTATCGCTAATGAACATCTGTAACTCCATACGTGCTTACAGGTTCCAAGTTAAGTAGGTTTAAGTAGATCATAGTATACGTACTATTCCTGAAGAATAGGTGGTCAAAACTATGGAATTAAGCACCCAACTGAACCGCAGAAATGCTTCACGTGCTATCATATTTGAACATACTGAAGACTAAGTTATACCGCCTCATAAATATTCGAAACCTCGCAAGTTGTGAGCCAGAAATAAGAGTGACGGAAATACCTGCCACTGTATTTAACCCACGAAGTGCCTTACCTCTGATCTTTCCGATATTTAATCGTAGGCAAATCTTCAATAATCGTTGTATTTATTTTTTTATTTAAGTCATCTGCAAAACAACTGACAATAACAATATGGTTATAGGGTAGAAATAGAGGTGACGGTGATGCCTCCGGAGTCCAACCACATGGAATTCCTTCTGTCATTTGATTAGACGTAGGATAATTTGTATTCTCTCAATACCTAGGTACAACCTTACCACGCGGATAAGCACTACGAAATGATTTTTGCAAATTCATCCCCAAGAAGGTCTACCAACATAGGTATAGGTAGATAGGTACAACTCAAGTTTGAAACGATATATAGGTAATGCCCATAAAATAGTAATTTAAATTGAAAGTGTGCCAGTAACTTCCAAATGAGTGACATTTTAAAGGTTGGTGGGCATTTTTTAAAGTTTAAATATTGGTACTATTTATATCGGTTTTTAAATCAGTTGACCCAATTTTACAGGACTCGCACACTAGCCAGTTCGGTTTTGTACAAAATGAAATTTTACTCTGTAGATGGTAACTACCCTAAAAGAATGTTGGTAAGAAAGCTAAATATTTACCTACGTACATACGAAAGCAGATACGCAAGATGTAACGCATTATCAATTTAAGCACAATTACAATTGATAAAACTGTAGCAACAATACATAGCTGCCTCCTAGTGGCAACAGGCATTAGAAACTTGTTGAAATCTAGTGATAAATCAAAGCGCGCCATTTTACTTTCTACTGCGGCGGTAATTTGAAGGCGATGTAGTGTGAAAATTATGGAGCTGCCAGCCGGACTCGATTTATGCGTTACGCGCTTACTATTGTGTACATTTTAAATTGTAAAGCAAATAGTTTTTATATTATACAAACATTGTCTAATTACTATCTTGAACGCTCTATTTAGCAAAACATTGCTTAAACAAAGAATTTTGAACACTTCATTTTGTTTCGACACCTGTCGAAGATATATACTATTATACTACCTCATACTTCAAATGCCAAAAAACTGTACCTGATGTAGAGAGTAAATAAGTTACATATCTATCCAAACTCGTAAAGTGAGTTATAGTAAGTTACGGAAAGTAATTAATTATGTGTGTGTACCTCGACAACTTTCTTTGTACAGTAGAATAGGTATGTATAAAGACTCCAATAATGGGTATTAGAATCCTGAACAGATTTCATTTCTAGGACACATAATCAATTTAATGACATATTGAAACTAATTACCTACTGCTTAATAGCCGAGCACTTCATAAAACAAAGTTCTTGCGCTCCGACAACCGGCATCACCAACTCCAACTAGTCTCGAAACAGGTTTAAGCAAAACGAATAACGAAACTACGAAAGGAACCGGTGGCCGTAATAAACGGGATCGAGTGTCCGGCCCGAGAAAACGAAAACGAGCGCCAAAAAACGAGCAATTCAAACGACAAAACGACGAATCGAAACGAAGAGGAATTAGGCCGCGCGGTGCGAGTTGATTATATCATTCGTTTTGAATTGTGCCACACTATGCGTGTGTCGAGAATTATTGAATTCTAAAGATTTTACTGCATGTGATTATTCAAAAGCTGAATTAGGAATTAGAGCTCAGTTTACTTCGAATTTATCATGTGCCAAGCAACTTTAGCCCCTAAATGCACATAATACGTTCTCATTTCAAATTAACTTACGTAATCAGAACTAAGTTGAATACTGTATTTAATTAAACAGATACATTTTTGTTATCTAGGTATATCCTATTTACATTTACAGTTCAACAAATATATAATTATTTCATTTAATTATTGATGTTGTAAGTAGATACGAGAAAAAAGAATTATTTATACCGTTGGTATGACTTGCGTATAAAAAAGCGTGCAAAGCAAAAAAAAATGTCTTGCTAAGCCAAAAAAGGCCTATTAAAATTTTTTTATTATTTAATTATCAATCATCGTTTTCAATTATGTAGATATACAACATAGTTTTTTTTAATGATTATGTTATTAGAACTAGTTTATTTTAAAATATATTTTTTACATTGCTATAGATCTTACAACGCTGGATCTCTCCTATTTTGCATTAAAACCAAATTAAAATAAACTCTAGCACGTTCCATTTTTTCATAACACGAAAAGGTAAATAAAAAAACCTCATCCAGAACCCGACGTGCGATCCAAGTTGCAATGCCGCTACCAAAGAGTCATAGCCGCACAGGAGCTAACGACAAGCCAACATCGCCAAAACGGCGCTCTCGCAATGCAGTTGGCGCGTAGTTACCAGGCGAGCATAACTCGCAGGAGGTACTCACCGGGGTACTGCCACAGCGGAGCGGGGGGCGCGGGGGCGGGCGCCGGCCACGCCAGCGGGGCGGGCCGTTCGTCGCACAGCACGTTGGCCACGCCTACCGTCATGGCCGCCTGCGCCGCGTCTGCAATGACAACGTCACGTGAACTACTGCGATTATGGTATGTGTTATATTAGTTTATACCTCTGAATGTCATTGTTTCCGTGTATTGATGTTTGTATAATAAATAAATAATTAGTTATAAAATAAACAAACATTTATTTTATTTTATTTATCCATAAAAAAAATATGAAAAACAAATTTATTGCCGGAGTTTTCGGTAATGAACGAGATCTGCTAGGTTTAGTTAGCCCTAACGTACTAAACTACCTCTACCACCTACCTCTAATGTAATCCCTGAATTTTCAATAACTTACGAATTTAGTCGTCTTAAAAATTAGTTCTTTTTATTAAAATACGTTACTTAGGGATGGATTCGGTAGAAATGAAATACTTGACTATAAATGACATGCCAACCTAAATATTATGTTTAATTTATAATTTTAAGTTTATTCAACATTCGTGTAGGCCATTAACACCATGTGTCCTAAAGGCATACCCGATATGAAGAAGTATCGATTTCTGCAGAACAGTCAATAAGAGAAGATATTGACGTGCCAAATAGGTAGACAGCAACCTAACTGGGCAGGAGCCAATTATTTTTTTTTATATTTTCCATACCTACTCCCATAAACGTAAGATGGTGGGGTAAGTAAAATGTACAATATGCGAACACGAGGACAGTTTGTTTAGCTTAAGTATCCTACCTAATATCTTTCGATCGGCTTGCACCATTTTATTGTGGAGGGGAAATGATTAAACAGAAGCTCAAGTTCCACAATTTTTAACGATCAATTTCCGATTAATCCCTTATCGAAAAGGAGTCAAATACGCTGTAGGTAATTAAAAATCCCGATATTAGCTGACCACCCAGGTGCGCGACGACCGCTTGTAATACCCGCGTCTTTATGCTAATTCGTTTTATTCGGACTAAATAATACCTAAGTATAAAAATAGTTTCATCCAAAGTTTCGGGCTTTGGATTATTTACGGACGTTACGGAAACGAAGATAAATCGGTAATATATAAGTAGTCATTTGATAGCTAAAACACTATCATTTAAAAAAACGAATTTGGCATTTGTTTTGGCAATTCATTCATTATCAACCCGTTACAGCCCCACTGCTGGGCACGGGTCTCCTCTCAGAGTGAAAGGGGTTAGGCCATAGTCCACCGTGCTGGCCAAGTGCGAATTAATAAACTTCACACACTTTTTGAGAACTTTTTTTTCATAGAATAGTCATGCTAAATTAATTTTCGGACAAATCAAAAGCTTTTTAAACAAGGTTGATCCTCTTGACTGTCGTTAAGTATGAACGACATGTTTTAATCGGCTGAGTAGCAAGTACGTGTCTAAATATGTAAATAACCTCCACTCCTACACGTAAATTGCGGTTAACGTCTTTAGAAGAGGCCTACGTAGAGAACTCAGATTAATAAATAGATCTAACGGCCCTAGCAACGGCGATTCGCGTTTTGGCGATTACATCAATGCTGAATCGTTCTTATAGCGTTCAGTAGTTGCATCGAGTGTCAAAAAGTAGCTATGACCATCAATTAAATCGACGATTGCGGATGTCAAGAGTAGCATATGGTAATACCAGGTATCACGTTCCATTTTTTTACTGTGAATAAAATGTATAAGCGCTGTTTTAATATTTAAAAAATAATTTATTAAAATAATATTTAACATTTTCGGAAAAAAATTGGCACATTGACAGTTTTCGAACGTACTTACTTTACTAGTCAGTTTCAAACTATCGACACAATGATTTAAAAACGACATATATTTTACTAATTGTGACAAAGACATGTAAGCTACAGAAAAAATATATAATATGATAGCCATAATATACATAATTATTATGAAGAGTAAGCAGAAGTCGTTGAATGTTATTTTATTACTTAAAACATATGTCGTGTTGGATTTACGACTAAAAATATAACGTTTGTATCCTGGGGCATTTTATAAATTGCATGAGGCGTAATACCCAATAGTCAGTTCAGGCAAAACACCCGATTAAAGGTTTTTTAAAATAAAAAAATTACATGCTCCTTAAGTCGTAAAAATATTAAACATTATGCTGAATATAATTTTTTTTTAATATTGATATAGGATTCATTTTATTTACAGTTAAAAAAAGTTGGGCGTAATACCCGGTTTTACCCACCTATTCAGTTGGTAGTAAAAAAAGGTTATCAAATTTTATTTGCGACCAAAGAAAAATTGATACATATATCTAACGATTATAATTTTTTTCTATGAAATAATAGGTAATAAAATTATTAAATTATAGCACTTGGCGACAAACGTATGTTATAAATAAGTGCCTACTTATAAGGAAATCCTACGCACAACATGGACTAGTTATTTAAGATGAGATATATGGGTACCTGTACCTAGGAAGATTTTTACAATTAGACATAGGCACTTCGTATAAAAGATTTGTTCATGAGATTAGCATAAATAAGACTTGTAGACCCGCGTGGCTCAGTCTACATAGACAAGCACCTACTTACCCGTCTGAAACACGAAGGAGTCTGGGTTTGATCTCTAGCAGGAAGACTGATATCTAATTCGGTGCTATTACGATTCTCTGTATCGTTGTACGACCACACACATATGTATGTATGATTGCATAATTTCGCAGACTCAGTACCGAACTTTAAATCGATCATTTAGATGTGACGTCTGTGGCTCAGACCAGTATGATGGACAATAAGTGATTTTTTAAGTTACCGCGCTTATTTACCGGTATTATAGATACTGAGCAAAAAATATATTTAGATGATAAACCATATACCTACATAGATAGCTAGATACTTAAACGCCGTCCCAACTTAGTTCTCAAGAATAGCAACGTCATACCTTGACAGAACTTAAATAGTGCGGTGTTTCATACAAATCAGAACCGATTTCAAACGTCTATAGACGGTCCAGCGATTGCTTTCCATCAGGCAGATTATGTACATGTTTGTTTATACTTCTACTTCGAATTTATAAAAATACCTTTTTCAGTACAGCTATTTAGTTACGCACCTAATTTTAGACAATATAACTCTTCCTTCATCTGAACCGACGAAACGTGAAAATTACCATCAGGAGAATTCACAATATTAAAAGGGAAAAATATTTTATTTTGTTTATCGCCGACTAGGCCCCATAAGTGATTTAAGTTATCAAAAATATATTTATTATACTTACGTGTGTAGGCACGCACTCATGATATTATAACAAAAAAATAGGTACCTAATACCTATTCAATTCATATTTAAGTAGATGGCCAAAAGTTAAATTATTTTACCCAAAAATCAAGCAACGTTTGCGTAAATACGAGATACCAAGTAATAAAAATAGTAAAACAAATTCCGTTTTTCCAGTCTACAGGAAACCGTAATACAAAACTATGTTCAATATTAAATTGAACGTTAAATAAATTAAAGCGCTTCCAGTGATGCGCTTATCAGAATTTGCATAAGTAAAAAGGCAACAAAAAGTTTTCTCACGAAACAAATTCCCACAATGAGATGTAATATCGGAGCGGCAGCGGCGCGAGGAGGCAATAAGACGATTACGAAATGAACCAGAAGCACGTGCTGGTTGAGTCCATCCCGCTCTTACGCATAGCGCCATCTCTACTATATACGTTACAGAGTAGCGAAACGATAGCTCTCTTAGATTTTATTATTTACAGACGTTTTGTTTAAATTACAGTTACAACCACTAAATTTCAAGAAAAATGTATGAATTCTGAGCATGAACACAAAAATTGCAATTATTATCGTTAATAATACAGTTGTATTCATCAAATGATATTCAAAAGGAAGCTGATTACATATTGATATATTTGTCCATACCATATTTATAATTTTAATGAATAACTTAATTGCAAAGATAATTGGAAATAAAAACGTGGAAAAAAATATACCAATATTTATCTGTAATGTATTCTCTATTAATGAGTTACGCTGTAGATCGTATCAGTTGACCTTCACCGTGCCGTCGCATTCCACCCACCGCATTCCATGCATAAGTCTCTCTCGCTCGCACGCACGACCCGCCGCATGCTAGCGCTCCGATAAAACTCCTAGCGACCGCTGCTCGCCTAGTATCACGCGCGCTGAAGAAAAGGGTTTATCCGACGCCGAACGACACCAATGCCCCTAGGATTTTCCGACCAAGAACTAGTTTTCCGTGAAAACTTGGCAAATAACCAATAAAAGCCGCTAAAATAACTTGCAAAATACTAGTTTATGACTTGATCATAAACGTCACTAATAAGATCGCTTGAGTTCTTTCTATTGGACATTTGAAGTTATTTTATTTATTTTTCTTGGTGTTGTTGTTTTATTATTTTCTCAGCAGGGGGAAATCTAGGCCAGATAAATAGCGTCCCTATCCTAGAATAGCTCTACACGTCGCGTTGCGTGGTCGGCGTAGTGAGGCGTATCGTAAATAGAATGACGCTATCGGCCGCCTCGCGAACCGGTATTTAGCGCCAACGGTAATAACACGACGGCGGCGGCAGCTTTTACTCGGAATTATCTATAATAATTCGATATTATGATTCGCAGAACTTGTTAAAAGGTTTATTAGAAAAGTTCGATTCTAATTCTCTTACCCGAGGCTTCACTAAATGATAAATGTACATATTTCATGCAAGGATTTACTGAGCAGTTACGGAATCTGAACATAGTTTATGTAGGTACTCGAGAGTGTTAAACATCAAAGAATTTTTAAGGTAGGTACAAAATTACACAAAAAATATTGGAACAATAGTTCTGTTGTGGACTGTGGACGTTTGTTTAGGCTCCGTACGATAGTGACATTCTGTAGCGGCAATCCAAAGTAAGCTGCATGCATGTTACAAGTAACTAAAAAGGAATATAAAAAATCTGTTGGCACAATGCGTTATTTATTAATATAACATTATTATCACTCGTGTGTTTGTGGTATTTCGTCACTCTACTGCCATGTTATGAACTTCTATGTTAATACAAATGTAAAATACAATTGACATTTTGATAAAAAAAACAATAGATTCAACAAAAAGCCCTCATCCAGATTAAAGCATCAAGACACAATAACTTATCTGTAATTGCACTAACAACTCGAATTAATGTCAACATGCGTTCAGTAATGGCAGAGCCAACAATATTTTAATGCAAACATCATCTATGGGGAGGCAAGATAGCAGACCCTTGTTAGTTCACCCCTCGAATTTCAAATGCATACGAATCTCGTCCTTTCCACAGCCATGTAGAGAATAAAATCGGTCGCTAATGGAATGAGTTCCATTTATTTTAAACGAAATTTTTGGCATTCATTTACAAAATTGAAAAGTTTTACAAATTTCAGCACTATAACTGAAAATTTAGTGCTGTGGCCGTGGTATACCCGTTCAGTTTCGACCATTTCCGTGCACGCTTCTATTACGATTTACTTAAGGTTTTAAAGCAACATTTAGACGTTGGTCTCGTACAATTTGTGTACACGAACAATTTTTTTTCACCGAAACTACGCAAAATTATTTTAGAATGAAAGACAAACACTGTTAAATCGATTATATCCACCATCACAAAATTTTCAATATCAACAGATAAAGAGTTGTTACACGTGGCGTATTTTCCAGCAAAATATTACACCAGGAGGAAAACAATTCGTTTTCCTCATCGTTATACCATCACACGTAATTGTTTGTGGATTTATGGGTGCTTCATAACGAATCATAATCATTATGGTTACACTTCCGTGAAGAGCAGAAAGATCTATTTTCTTACCAAGACTGCGCAACAGTTACTGTATTGCATTATAATTTAAGATGAATACTAATTAAAAAGATAGACTGCGATATTAAAAAGACAAATACATCAAAGCATTATTAACAAAAATACTGCGTATAGGTAGTATCTATTATTATGTACCAGACCCAATTTTTTATCACAGAAAATATCTTACTCAGATAATATGGAATATTTGGAATAAACTTGGAAATTACACTAATGGAAACGGGGTCTACGTTCTAAAACGTTGAAATTAAAAGTATTTTATAGCAATGGTTTTAATAAATATCATTGACTATCAGACGTAAAACGTGCAACGGACAAAATGCCAACAAAGCCGTTTCGTGGAATAAAAAAATGTAATACTATAGTTCAAAAAGTGATAAGGAATAGGGTAAAGGAAATAATAAAATATTTATTTAAAAACAGGTAAGATAGATCCGCGACTATGGAGTAAGATTATGGTTACTTGGTCAGGTAACAGGTAGTAAAGGTGTATAAATAGTACCTCAAATTCGTGAAAGTATGAAAGCTCAGTTATTCTATATTTTCAATCACGTCCTCCGTTGCCGGATACTTAGTCCAGTTATAGTCACAAGTAGCAAACGAACATGCAGTCCACCTGTAGTAATTGGCAACTACCGTCCATGGGCGTCTGTAATCAACCCCAAATAAGATTGAACACCTACTTGAGGTCGAAAACAGATGTGTTACTTCACCTGAGGACTAAGTTGAAACGCCTCGGACAAGTAAGTCTCCCTTACCTTTCAAATCAGAATACAGCATCACATAACACTGTTGTTATTGGGCAGAAATAGATGTAGGTATTACTGGTAGCGCCGGAGTCGAACCACAAAACCTTCAATTCGTGCAATAGGTATGAAAGAACCATAGAAAGTCTGAGCATTTTCATAACATTATTTAATGTAACGCAGATAACCGATTGACATTCTTTATAAGCTCATGAGTATTGAGCGTATTAGAAAACATATATTTTTTTTTAATACAAAAGAAACGTAAAGTAAAATATTGCAAGGAAACCTACATGACTATCTTTTCCTCATATTAATATTCCTATAATATTCTCGAAGAGTGCCAAGATTACCCACAAGCACTTGTCCATGGCAGATAACGATTGTAAGATTTATTTGGATGGTACACCTATGTACTTGTAGTAGCTATTAAGGTGATGACAATGAAGATAAAACGTACACTGACTGATATTCTTCAGCATTTCAATGTTAACGCCAATCGTAAGTGGGTGAGTTATAGGGACAGACATGTTTATGATCCTGAGTTTATGATAAACTCGGATCTGAAGAATACATTAACATAACAGCGGCCATAACATCAGAAATATGGGCGCAATGATTTCCATACGGGATAATAGGATGGAAAAGTTTTACTGACCTTATCTTGAAGGAAAAAGAAATCCCTCGGTTCGCAGTAGGTTTAGGTTATATTCCGATCATAAATATGAAATATATAATTATATTTAAATTATACGCAATTCGTTATTAAGAATACCTGTTTATCAATCGTGGGAAATCTTTTGCATATCTTGATCATTTTTCATATGATAGAAGTACCAAAAAAGCATGTAATCCACCTGATGGCAACTGGTAACTGCCGCCCATGCACATTTTTAATCCACCCCACATAAGGTTAGAATCCTACGTGAGGTCGGCCCCAGATGCGTTACTACCCCTGAGAACCAAGTTGGAACTCCTCCATTTTATTTAGACCACAAAGGTATTGTGGGGGATTTCTTATATCTTTATCGTTCGCTGTTATATTTGCAATATATTAAAAACTCATGTCATCATTTTATATGTCACCTTGGATATCAGTGGTAATTTTATTTTACAGGTCCCTCTAGATATGAAAGCCATTTAATATCAAAGGCCCTCGCAACTAAGATACCATAGACGGGCAGATATGCCACCCCACGGAACAGGCCAGCTATTGAAAGTTGGGATCGGAGGCCACTAGGGGCGCAGCGGCGCGGTATGCGTTCCCTCGCTGTCGCCGGCCCGGCTGCCGGGGGAGAATTTTGTCTTGTAGCTCTTGGTAGCATGCCATAGGGTTGGCAAACGTTCAATCGCAAATAACGATCCATTTATTTTGATCATTCGTATATAAAATACGTTGTTAATTATTATTAAAATTTGAATTACCTACGTATATTTTTTTCCTATTTACGCATTCTTGGTTGTGGTCTTTTAGTGTAATAAAACGATTTTTAGTTTAGAGATCATATAATGTAACTGAGACAGAAGCGATTAAAAATTTATCGCTTACCATTTTATTATAAAGGACAAATAACTATCAATCAGTATCGTTTATTTTACCAAGAACGAGATATTCCACAGTCATTTATAATTAAACATGACTACCTAAATAATACATATAAAGGAGGCACATCAGTAAAACCACGACACAGGCCAGTTAATCCGGTCCTACTGAGCCGTCATAACAATAAATTGGACAGGCATTAGGCAGCCCTGCGGGAAGCGCGCCAAATGTTTGTGACGGCCGGCCCGAATTGGCGCGACGTGATTAGAAATACTCCCTGACTACGGTGTACTTACTCGCCCGCTATACTTAACTGCCGCTTTGAAGTTCATGTTATCCTGGTCTACACGGAATTTGACCAATTTTCGTGTTTTATTTAAATTATTTAGTGTCCAACCGAAACTAGTTTTACGATCGACACCGAAACCGCAAACTAATTTCGGCAACGGTCTCAGTTTCGGCATAAACCGAAACCGAGACTTCCTTACAAGGATCATATTTTGAGGAAAAATAAAGAAAACGTTATTATAATCAGTCAGTCTTGAATGTTTTCTCTTTAAATGACATAGATAAGCAACCTTCAAGATTTTCATTTATTAATTATCAACATAGCATTACTTATGTGTAAAAGTTTACAAAACAAAATTGGTAGTACGTAAGTTAGTATCTTGTAATTGCCAATACCTTGGTAATAAATACTAAATGAAACTTTGAATCTATAATATTATCACCATAAAATGCACTATAGCCATTACTACCTATCTAATGTTTGTTTACGTAAAGCATTTGAGAAAGAGTAGTGAAAAAACCAAAAAACCATTTTGATAGGTTAGATTCAATTTGAATTATAATATATTCAGTCATATTGAATATTTTTTTATGTTTACTTACCAGATTCAAAACGTACCAAACTTAATAATTCAAAATAAATCACTCGAAAACTCGCCACCACAACTAAACAAAACGAACTGCAAACACAAGCGAATCACGACATTGGACGATCGGATGGGATTCATTCATTCAACGCGCCGAACATGACCAGATCACATCGCGAAAACTCCCGAATACACTTTTGGTGGTAGTTTCGGCAGGTTTGCCGCCGAAAACAAAACTAAACCGAAACTCGTGCTTTTGCTGAAACTCAACCGAAAACGAAAACGAAACCGAAACCGAACATTCGGTCGGACACTGAAATTATTCATTAATTTTAACAAAAAAATAACAAAATTAAATACGGGATACTAAAAAAACATCTACCTTTGCCCTTTTTCGCTTACTCGCTTACTGTTCGTGTAGATCAATTTGGTAAATTTTAGGATTGAGTTGCATAAGTTCTTTAATAAGGTAAACTTCGGTAAACGGCAAGTATGTAAAACCTGTAAGACGGTATTACTAAATAATGTACAAACCTACCAAATGATTTCTACTGGCTACTTTTTACTTGCAACGTAGATAGTACGTAATAGCTTAATTTAAAAATATTTTGAAATATCTACAGGCTTTTTTCTCAGCATTCAAAGCTTAAATAATAATGAAATGAAATGAAATTAAATAATGATTTTTATATATGCCATATTTTTATATACAAAATA
The DNA here is from genome assembly GCA_018250295.1 of Spathilepia clonius. NCBI lineage: Eukaryota > Metazoa > Arthropoda > Insecta > Lepidoptera > Hesperiidae > Spathilepia > Spathilepia clonius. The sequence continues at coordinate 8,003 of DWRA01000581.1, read as the reverse complement.
AGGAAAAGACACGTAAACAATAATCTAGTTATGAAATAAATACTAGTTTGTAAACAAAATAAACCTTCATTCAATATTCAATGCAACTAATATTATTTTGTATCCGTGTTCGCCGTGCCGATGTTAACCTTGATAGTATTATGCAAAGCCAATTAATCAAATAGATTTACGAAGGTTTTCTCGAATTCCTACACAATTTAATTATACTTTTGTTTATTTAAATACACATATTGATAAAATGGGACTTACAATTATCTTTAAAAATATAAACAATAATTATATGTGTGGATCTTTTCGTTCTATTATTATATAATACGAATGATGAATAAACATAAATAAAGATTATACAAAAAATGTGTATACACGAGGACTATTCTTCGTGAAAATATTTGTAACTGATCGGTCAAAATATTCACGATTAAAAGCTCTTTATATCAAAAATATTTCGCACTATGATGACATTAGGGAAAAATTACATACGTACATACATACATAGGGAAAAATTACACGACTATGTCGGAAACGATGCATAATCAAACTTAATTGTACAATAAACCACAAGTTCTCGAGTAGTTTATTGCGCAGATGATAATATATGCGGATTCGCGGTAACATGAACGAACGCTTCTACGAATTAATTTGCAATGGTAAACACGGCATGAAACCATCCAGCTCCACCACAAATGTTAGCCATCGATCCTCTTCCTTGCCTAACTTGTATTTTTATATTTATCAGGCGTAAGAAGGCTGTCGATGTTCACGATAATAGGCGACGCGCACACTCAAAGTACAAACCAGTTTATTGACTAATAATTATAATTAAAATCCTGGCAAATTAAATCAATTTTTACACAAAAAAGGAACAATATTTTATTTATTTTTCCTTTTACTTTATATTCAGCCTTAACTCGTAATTTTAACTTAACTAAGGATTCATCTTGCGACCAACGCACAATTTATTTATGCGGGATTGTGACCGACCATTAATGTTTGCTGGATTTTAATAATGATACCAAAAATCGATAATGTATCGGCCACCACACCCCACATCCCACGAGACCCTCTCCACACTTGAACGCTGCAATAAACACATAATTATCGTAAAACAGTACCGAATACGTTTTACTGCCATGAGAATAAAGTTGTTTTTCATATATCAGGCCAGTATAAACTGTAGAAGCATACAGCGGATCGTAATTAAAACGAGACGCATGTCCAACTATTCCGCCAGCTATATAACTCTGTATTTCGAAGTACGTAGGAGTTATTTTACAATGGTAGTAAAAATAAAAGCTGAAGTGGGTAATAAAGCCACAGTAAGTGGTCGAAAACATCGGGGGCTCGAATGACAAAAGTATAAATTGTTTAGATTTGTATGGAGGTCCAGAAATAAATTGACGGCTAGACTAAATTTGATAGTTGACAAACGCACAACAATGACTGTCACGAGGCATGTCGTAAGAGGGGCGAGTGAAACTCAAACCGTAATCTAATGAATTCATGAAAATTTTTATAAATATTATTATTGGGGAAAATTAAACATAGTCATGTTGATAGGTAGGTAAATTTTCATAGTACACATTCCTAAAACATGAAATATTATACTTTCTAACGTATTAGCACGTATGCAAAATTTTAATGAGCAAAAAATACCACCTGCGTAAAATGCGTACCAACATCAGAAAAAACTTACGAAGGCGTAAAGACGAACGCGTATTTTATCGCAATTTCAAAGCTTGATTAGCATCTAATTGCTAAGCGGAACAATATTTCTGATACCATTAGGTACAGTTACTCTTTTTTACATAAATGCATACAAATTTAACATGTTTATGGGCATCGTAGAGCGCTGTCTACGAACAAAAACCATAATCAAATTGTGACACTAATTAATCGACAGTTTAACAATCTTTACTTCTGTTACTGTATATTCCCTCTTGTAAGATATATTATAGAACAACAAGGCAAGCCTAAATGCAGAAACAATATATTAACAACAATATTATAATTAATTACATATTAGGTGCCATCCGATAAAATTTGACTTCAAAATATTCGATAAAAATAGCATAACAATTGCAGGCAATAATTAGGTTTTAAACGAAATATATTCTATAATAAATAAATATGCTATAACGCCAAAAGGAATGCGTACATTTGTAAAACTAAAGTCACGAAGGCGTAAAGCCACGCATTACAATTTATCGTAATCGTAAAGCCCTGATTAGCATGTAATTGTCGGGCGTTTCGCCGCGCAAATAAATTCAAGCAGATAGCACGGACATCCGGCGATCTTATCTGCCGCTTGTTGGGCCACGCTGGGCCACTTTCCAACACGCTCGTAATTAATTAAGCAGTGAAAGGTTGTAAAATGAATAGCCTATTTTTACAATTTTATAAAGACAAAGATTATAAGATAAATAATAACAATCGAGCGGTTAAGTCGTAAAAGAGCTGTTAAGACGTAGAAGATACAATACAATATAATTATGTGTTCACATGAAGAAAGTACAGTAATAAGATATCGAGTAAGTAACAAAGGTAAGATATAAAACTAAATCATCGCTCATCAATGTACGATGACAAAGTTCACACTGCTACTGATTATAATAGCTATAACTGTCCAGTATCATCAAGTCAAGTCAGAAAGTTGGAGCCCACAGTTTAAATATCGTAATGCCATCGCGTGTGTGAGCATCGTTCAGCAAAATATTCGTGTAGTCACTTGCTTATTACAAGCAATTACTCCTATATCAAGGACATCTGCTATTTACTATGCATTTGGTAATATATAGTATCGTGAAGAGGGTAAAAAGCTAAGAGCTAAAAGCAGCTACAGTATTTATAAACGGACAGACAAAAGAAATTGCGTAACCGTTGGCCGGTCAACCGTGATGCAATGATGGAGATAAACGTCTCAGAGAGAAAAAGGTTTAGTGGTTTTGCTAGATTGATTAGTTCGGTGATAGTCCTCATTTTATCTGAAACGTTTCAATGGAAAGTGTTCGTAAGTGGAAATTCTTTTACCGCGTAAATTGTTGTTAATGTAACTCCGTCTTTAACATGTTGAAAATAACGGCATTTGGTTTTAATTAAAAAGCTTTTCTTAAGATGAATCAAAAAATAACGCTTACAACTTAGACACGACAATGAATAGAAACTATATTTATATGAAACACTATATATGAAACTATACTAAACTATATTTATATGAAAACAGTTTCATAACATGATAGAAATGACAGACGAGGATGGAGTCTACATGAAAATTATATGTAACAAATTTCAAATAGAACAGGCGTCCATTATAACAGTTAGACCAATCATGTAATCTACGCTACACTGACTACTTCAGTCTTCTCTGTCTTACTTACTAAATGACAGTATATTGGCTGAAATAAACTGAATGGTGGTAATTCCATAATCTAAGTAAGTACTTTTTACTAAACTCGAAGTGTATGACATTACATACAACGAACTATTAGATCCATATTTTTTTGTAAATAGTAATAAGTATATTTAATAATATCTGATGAAACGTCATACTGCTGTTTAAAAAGAGCTACGCCTAGAAACAATCCGTCATACAGCGTACACAGACGCTGGAATTTCACTCCCTGACAGAACGAATAAGAAACGAAGACGCAAATCGTTTATTCAAATTAATGCAAGCTTCGTAGGAAGAAACAGCTACAAAACACATCGGTGAAACCTGCCTGTATCTAGCGATACTACTCCCTTATTTACAATAATTAGAGTACGCGGATACCGTGCAGAACCACTAAGTTATCAAGTAGAAATGCCAACCTAATGGCAACTTAGCTGTATCATTCAAACAAAAAATAAAACAAAATTTATGTTTTCCTAATTAATGCAGTTCTATTTCTAGCGATGGACTTTTAAGAATGATTAGAGGGAGTATATTCTTTATAATTAACTGTAAAATCAAATAAAGTTCTAACAACATAAGGTGCAAACAGATTAAAAGTTAAAACTTTTTAACTTACCTCTTTAGTTCATATCTTTACATCGAGTGCCAATAAAATGTTTTATAGTTCGTTCTTTCCATTATAAAATTGAGGACTGAAATTGCGTGATACATTTCTGGCTAAGTAGTCTACGTGTTGAAATAGTCGACAATTTTGAGTGTAATATTTCTATCTGATGTACAGTCTATGGTCGCAGGTCCCGAGCCAGAGCGGCGACGCAGAAGTTACACCTGCCCAGGTAATTGGTTGACAGGCAAATTTGGTATCAACCGGCTATCGCATGCGTCTGATTACAGAGCACACTGTATATTTTTATGATATTAATATCATGTTAAAAAGTGAATAATCACATCAATTAAATTAGCATCATTAAAAATTATCAGGTTTTTTTACTTCATATATGAAGTATATTCATAGTTAGATGCATAGCCCAAGACTAGGATTCCCTGTGCTATATAAACACATGAAAAGTTACTAGTAACACTAACATTCCCATATAGCAAATAGAATAAACGTGTCCTTTACTAGTGCTTATCGATCGATCCAATTTATGTCTACCAAATGTCGAAATTAGACAATTTTTAATAGGTAGGTACAAAAATATATACAGAGATTGATTTAATAAAGAGTGTAAATCACTTAATTTTTTCTAGTATGGAATTGAAATGTACGAAACGTGCCCGACCCGTATGATAACCAAGATTGATTGATTGACCGAGTGTTTCTTTATTATTACAAATTCGGATTTTTTTTAAATACAGGTACCTAACACGTATCTATGTATAAGATGCACATTAAATACGTTTAATTGCTCAACAATATCTCTGAAATATTTGTTTTTTTTTTTAAATACTACTTTGAAATACTAAATGAAAATGAATCAATTGGACCTGATTGGTTAAAAATTTCGTGGGGAGAAATCCAAGACTGGCTCTGAGGACGCCTGAAGCTGCATCCCTGAGTCGCGCAATATGTCTGTTGTAACGGTAATAACTTTTTAATGGTAAGTACGTTAAATAAATCAAAAGTCTCATTACTTAAGTAGTTAAGAGTATAAATAGCCGTACGCTTAAAATTTCTTTATGATTAAAAAAAAACTCGTTTTCCTTAATTTTTGAATATGTTATTGGGTTAAGAATAAAACTTAAAAGCCTATGTCTGTTTTAGCATGTCTAAGTTATTGAAGCTAAATATGATAGATAAACCTTTGAAAAATATAAAACTAGTATTAAATTTCTACTGTTACAATTTGCCCCAACTTTGTTACAAGTTGTCACGGGGTATGTTGGAACACTCGTCATTTTTTTATTCTAAGCCGTTTCTACGAAAATTCGTCTCATGTTTGATGAAAATGTTATTTGCATTTGAATAGCAACTCATCCGAACAGTATTGATGTATTCCCTAAATACCAAACAATTAACCCTCTATAGCCAAGAAACAAAAAAATGTTACAACTAGCACCCGTTCCCCTATTCCCAAAATATGCTTATTTAATGCTATTAATTAACGACTGCAAAATAGGGACGCTTGTCAAAGGGCTAATTAAGTTAAGTCTCTGTGCAAGCGGAGCGACTAGTATCAGGTCGATGGCTGAACCTCCATTCAATTTGAGCTTTTAACTGGCGAGACGAAAAACTGTTTACGTTAATATTCCAAGAGACGAAGTGAGGTACCTATTAGTAATAAGTGGTGAAAAGGGACAGAGTGGTAAATATTAAAATATATAAACAATAGGCACAATAACAGGGAAAAATCAATTAAATAAGTCTTGTTGGAAAGATTACAACTAAATAGTGGGGTTTGTACCATTGTAAAGTGTTCCCGTATAATAATGTAACGAGTACCTTACTCTTAACACGAGTATTCTTGTAATATTTACCTGTTGTTAATACAAAATTTGAAGTTTCTCTGTATTGAGAATTTAGTCTATTGATATTTGTAATCTAACATTATTTAAAACGACTCCCTAAACCACAAAGAACGAGCGTAGGTACTAATGAATGTAAGCAGTGGAGTACGGCAAGTAAAATGTCAAAGGGAAATAATTAAGTTATGGGTCCTGTGAGCGAGCAGCGCCACTACGTCAGAATGATGGTAAACATGGAGACTGTTTACGTTTTAACGGGTACCTGACAACTTTTACATAAAAAATAGATATAATATGTCTTAAACGATTATACGTAACTTTATATTTATGCCGTGAATTACATTGTTTTCATGTACATTATTAAGTGATAAAATAATTGTATACTACTAAGTTTGTCATAGTAATCAAAGTTAGTAGACTGAATAGCCAATGGGAAAGTAAGGTCTCCCAGTAGCGACGCCTAGTCAAACAGATGACAGCGGCTGAACGTTACATACGTGCATAGGCGAGAGGTGCCAGTTAGGAGTAACTTATGTCAAAATGACGATCTTAAAAATTTGAACCTGGTTCGTTAAGGAACCAAATTTCAGATTATTAATACCAGATAAAATGACCTTTCTTCATAAAACAGCTGCTACGGTAATAATTACTTTGGCAGAAATGGTTTGAAAAATTGCGTTTTACTGTAGAAAAAACCATGCAATAAGTAAATAAATTAGAACGTAATTAGTTATAGAGTAACCTGCTAAATGACATGTAATAACCATGTGTAATTTAAATATGAAAATAACTATTTAAATGACTAGTTTATTCAAACAGGCTTTTATTCAAACGCATTAAGAATAAAAGTAGATCTCAAATGGTAATGATATTGCACATTTAAGGAACTTGAAAACTACTTATTAACAGTTTTTCGCATTATCGTGTATTATAATGAATTTATTAATAACAGGGCTAGGTTTTATAATATTACCATTTTATTGCTATATAGAACGTATAATTATCGTATATTATGCACGGAGCATATAAGTAATATTCGTATAGGTAGTTTGGACAGGAAAGGCAGTTTATCAAAGCAAAATAATTAAGTTATGCGTTTGCAACGCGCCGCGGGCGATGCGCTAGTAAATCATGAGTTCCTAGTAATAAAGAAAATACATCGCACGGCCCGTATCATTATTTTTTACTAGGCACATTGTATAAAATAGAATTTTTAAGTTAAACACAAGCTTATTTATTTATTGTTCGCGGTCTCAGCGAGTTCGTGAATATGGAGTTAAATCGAGAGACTACAATCAGCATTAGCCCACGAGGAATGATCTCAGACAGGCTCGAAACAAGTCTGGTTATCTCAAAAAATATACGTGAGTTTAAGGTTACTAATCTCAAGATAAAATGTGGCATCTACATTTTTACGCCTATGAGTATCTTATTTACCCAATTTTTGTTGTTTTCTTAATTTATATGGATTAATGACTATTATATATTTTACATTAATGAATACAAATAGATAAATAGAAGAATTAACTAATACAACAAAAACTGAAAATCTCAAGTTTCTATGTTATATATGAATAGAAAATCCGCACAAGAAGTTCCATTATGCCAATTATATCGCCATAGTATAATCACATTCGCATTAAACGAGACGTTACGAGTGTACCCGATTAGCATATAATTGTCGGATGCGAACGCGCCGTGCGCAGTAAATCTCTATCGCAAAGCACACGCATCACTAGCCTACGAGAAAAGTTATCTACAATTGGTAAATACTCTCCAGAACCCGTATAGCTGCAAATGGATTGCATCGTACTATAACATTAGCGTATAAAATACGAATTACATTTAGATAAGTTCAAATACGCAGACAAACAACTTATACTTCTATCTTCTAAATTCCTAAGTTTAGCTATAAATTAAATAAAGCCTACATCGTTATCAGAACCGTAAAATATAATAAACATCATGATGCGCGTTGCGTTATTTGTGGATTCTAAACTATAATTACATTCACTGTGCCGTAAATCGGCTATAAGGATATGAAAAAGAAAGTACTTATTGTTTTAAAATATATATTCATAATGAAATCGAAAACATACAATGTACTAAACCGCGAGTCTTGCAAGTCTTTCCATCCACCGTCAAA
>DWRA01000580.1:0-23190 GCA_018250295.1 Spathilepia clonius | reverse complement strand
GACTATGGCCTAATCCCTCTCACTCTGAGAGGAGACCCGTGCCCAGCAGTGGGACAGTAATGGGTTGACGATGAAGATAAATATAAATTATTTTAGTTATGTGAATATTTACGCTATGTGTAATCAAACATAACTAACCTCTGTGTAAAATGCCTTCCTGAAAGGTAAGTATTGCAAGCTGGCATGATCCACTTTAGCAAGATCTTTTCTCTGTTTGGAGGCCAGATTGGCTGCTGCGTCTTTTATGTCCTCTGTTTCTTCCTCTGAAGAGTACTCTAACCCATCTTGATTTTGTTCTATCAATTCACCTATTAATTCAAACATAAAATACAGTTTGAATTATCATTATTATCAAACTAATATAAAACTGGAATTTTAAAAGAAGGACACTTTACGCAACTTATCAAAAGATGGCGCCACAAGTTACTGAATCACGCTATAGAAGTTTTTAGACTCCAAATTGGCATTGTCGGAGCACCGTTTTTTCCTGGGCATAATAATACACCACGGCGGCGGACCTCTCTTGGCCAAAATTTATTGTGACTGCAGATCTCAAATGATCTCAAAAAAATAACAATGCAATGTAAATCAAGCAAACAAATGTAAAACAATCAAAGATTAAATATCTTAAAAATTTGAGGTAACTATATTCAATTATGGTACCTTTATTCTTCTGTTCCGTGACTGGTTTCTTAGCAGTGCCAGTGAGTATGACTACGCCAGAGTCGCCAGAAGACGGTACACCTATAATACCTCTAGCTTGGTCTATTTGGTTGACTTTGCGCACTTCCTGAAATTTCAAAATTTTTATTTACATTGTCACTAATGAATAAACCACCAAGTAATATTGTAAGAAAGTAATGAAGTTCACAAAAATAAAATCTAAAAAATCATAAAAACCAAAAAGCTAAAGAATTTTGAACACCTTATCTGAAATTTCTGTTACTAAAACAAATTTATGCTTGATTAATAAAAAAATATGAGAAACTAGGCAACCATTTTATCGCCAACCTAGACTACACCAATGCTTTTGAAACCCCCTCTCTTCCCTTAACAAAGATAGTTACGACATAAGGCTATATATTTACTAACCTGTTGTACTTCTTGCATATAGGCATCCAGAGGGTCAATCTCTTCTTCTTCTGGTTCTTTTTCCTTCTTCTCTTCTACCACTGGTTTCTCTTTGGCTTCACCATCTTCACCTACTTCATACAATTTAATTTATTCAACTACCATATAAAAATACTTTGAACACAATATGAGAGACGAGTGAAATATTCTCTAGTAAATTAAGTCATTATAGATTAACTATTGTCCTTCTGCTGGACGTGAGCATCCTTAACCAAGTAGGTTTCCACACAATATTTTTCTTCATTCTTATAGCAAGAGAAAATTAATTTGTAAAATGCACCTAACAGTTTAAAAAATCAGAGGCGAGTGCTATTTCAAACATCACACTCACAGATATAGATGCAGTTTCAACCAATAGACCTAGGCTTTAAAACCAATGTTATTAAACCAATTCTATATTGAAAATGTAATTAGAACTATATACATACTTGAGAGCCCTGTCAAAGACGTTTCCGTAGACTCAAGTGCAAGTGCAAACAGGCAAAAAAAATCAAATCAATTAGGTATTTTGTCAAAAATTCAATTTATCTATATACTAAATATCGGTAATGAATTGTGATTATGATATTGTACTACAACATTTTTTAAAGATACCTTCATCACCAGAATCATCTTCTAGTGACCATTTCTTAGTAATGGGCAATTGTATGGCGGTTACGACAGTGCCTTTCTGTACATCCTTCTTGGCTGTCTCCAGTTCTTTCCTCTTGCGTTCTGCGCGCCAACGCTCAATACGGTCCCTGCGCTTCTGCATTTCTGCTTCTAAGCGACTCTGCTCTTCTTCCTAAAATGTATTAAATCTTACGAATTTATTTTCTTGTTTTCATTCACTTGTATTTAGAGAAATATTTAATACTGAACTTGTATCATAATCTTCTCAGAAAACCCATTCATTAGATACCCATATCATTCTATACATATCTATATTTAAAAATCTAATGCTGTTCTTTTTTAGCTAAAACTCGAGAACGGCTGAATCAATTTGGCTAAATTTGGTTTTAAATTATTTTTGGAAGTCTAGGGAAGATTTAAAAAGTGAATAAACATGAAAAAAATCTAGTCATATAATAAAACAATAATTTTGTTTTCCCATACAAATAGTTTCTACGTCTGTCAAATAAGTGGCGTTCAGAATTTATCTTTGATACATTATTTAATTGTAAGGCGATACGAAGTTCGCTGGAACAGCTAGTAAAGATATATAAAAAGTAAATGGTCAGCCATCTTGAGGCATCTACCATATTGAATTAAGAATGATCACCGAACTAACCATCCATAGCCATGCACTTCAAAAGTGATTTCAGGCCAATTGGTTGGGAAAATTAAGGTCAAACGATAACCCTAACATAAATGCGAACAAACATGGCTACATAAAAGAAGGTCGTAAAAATATACGAAATTAAAACATAAGCATAGGCATAGGCACACATAGGTATAAAAAGTACTTAAGAGGCTCAGAAACTGTACACTTATGGAAATAGACAAAAAGCACTCTAGACATGTTTCTTAGTTGGCGAGCTCATATAATTTATGCTGTTTATTTTATATTTATTTTGTTACTTGTCATAATAACATCTTGTATTCCACGATAATTTTAATTGTAATTACAGTTTAAAAGTTATAGCAAATTAAAAGTAACACATACTGGCAAACCGACAACCATAAATTTATATAAAAATTGCATAAGAAATTAAAAGTGGTCTACACATCATACCTTGTCCACAGATCCAAGATCATATTCTCCAGAATCAGTCTTGCTGGTCTTTTCTTTTGACTTAGATCTCCCGTCTCTTTCTTTCTCCTTATCTCTATCTGGTGTCTTCTTTGAACTTCTTGAAGACTTTGAGCCATTTCTTTTGTCATCTCGCTTGTCACTAAAACATATACAAGGTAAATGTGCATTTGTTATTTAAATTACTCTAAAAATCCCTGCTGCTTCAGTTGCTCTACCATATGAACAACTGATATTTCCATAGAAAAGTAGTTATAAAAATTAACACTACAAAAGAGGGTGTTTGAAAGCGATAGAACTATTTCTAACAGTGCTCTGTATTAGTGTGTGGAAATCACTTATCCAAGGAGTTCAAACTTAACTCTCCTTTTTACCTACATTGGTGAATAATTTGATTCTTTACTATCCCACAGCATAAACAAATTATAATAAAACTATACAGTTCACCCATCAACCACACCAGTTATAAAGCAACAAATATATACAAATATAAAGCTTTCACAATTATTTATTCCTCAAGTTGTGAATGTCTGCAAAATCTCTACCTATACAATTAACTTCATATTCAGACCTCATAAAGTACAAATGTTTTTAAATATAAAGAAAATGCACATACCTCTTCCTGTCTCTATCCCTATCCCGGTCCCTGTGGCTGTCCCTATCTCTATCCCGATCCCTATCTCTGTCTCTATCTCTACTACGATCTCTCTTCGAATCCCTCTCTCTGCTACGACTACGCTTCCTCTTAGAAGATTTCGAAGGTCTGTCCCTACTACGCGACCTCGATCGCCTGCGCTTACGATCCGGCGTCGCTGATCGGCTGTGCGACCGTCTACGGTCACGATCTCGGTCGCGGTCGCGTCTGTAACAAAAGATAATATGAAATGAAATATGAAAGTTAAAGTTAATATAGTTAGGCTGAAAGGCGGGAAGCTAAGGTCGTAAAATCATATAAAAAAGTAACAAAAAATAATTACACTCGAGAAATACTTTTAAATTAAGAATAACCAATGTGTTGTTAAAAACTCACCCGCTTCTAACCATGCTTCAAATTTATTCCGTAGAGCTACAGCAAATTATACGCCTAGAACGAACTCATTGTGCAAATTAATACGACACTTTTACTTGAAATATTGTTGTTTTATTATACAATGTTATGAATTTGTAACTAAATCGAATCAAAAGAACATGAAATAACGTGAAAACTAGCGTAAAAACAGAAGAGTATTAGCGTAAAAGAATTAGTGACGCGGTTGACGGCATTGCATTGACGCAATTGTTGTCAATTTAAATTGTCAACTATATCACAGATTATACATGCACACAAGATTAAAAACCGTAAAACACACAATTTGTAAGCAGTTCATATTATTACTAGCCAGAATGCTACAGTTATTATTATTTTTTAGACGATAATGAAAGATGTAAACTGAACTAAAATAAATGGAAGTATGATTATTATATTCAAATAACTAACTAGCGTCTACTCAGCCAGCTGTCAATGTCATGTTATAAGACGACAATGGCAAATGACAATAATCAAAATCAAGCCAATAAATAGCCAATATTTCCATATCTCAGTAGAGGTTATTTGATTGTTAATTTAGTTTTTTACCTCCGTTGTAAAGTAATAAATATATATATCCATTAACATTTAAGCGGCTGCCCTAAAGTGAAATAATAAACTTGATAAGCGGTAATCAAAAATATGGCCGACGACGCTGAAAATGTAAAGTATTTGTAAATACATATCAGTAGTAACAAACCGGCCAAAAATGTGTAACCAATCTAATTTACTCCCAATTTTTTTAATAGGTGGCTGTTATGACTGTGAAAGAACCCCTGGATCTGATAAGACTCAGCTTAGATGAAAGAATTTATGTCAAAATGCGTAATGAACGAGAATTACGCGGGAAGTTGCACGTAAGTGTAATCGTTATAACGATGTTAATTTTTATAATTTATGTATTGATTAATTCATTAAAATCTAGATTATTACTTAACCTTTTTGTATTTAACTTGTGTTTTTCTACTATATTCAGTGTAAATTACGTTAGTGATCAATAAATAAATAATAGTTTCATATTTGTCACGTATATTAAATTGAATATTGAAACGATTCTGCCACATACGTAGTCTGAAACATTAGGTACAAATAGTTGTGGCGATGGTGTCGCCGGAGTCGAACCAGAGAGTTCTACCACCTTCAAAGTAGCATAAACAACTGCCTAATCTCGATATTTTTTACAGGCTTATGATCAACATCTGAACATGGTCTTGGGAGATGCTGAAGAAACTATCACTACTGTTGAGATAGATGAGGAAACTTACGAAGAAGTCTACAGAACTACAAAAAGAAACATCCCCATGTTGTTTGTAAGGGGCGATGGTGTAATATTAGTATCACCACCAGTGCGTGTCGGTGTTTAGGGTTAAGGAATAGTTTTAAAATAAACTTACGAATACAAAACATTGATTTATATTTTATTATTGATTTATTTCTTAGCTAACAATTGAATGACGGATTCATTATGAAAAGATTTATTACGTGGCATAAGTAATTCCTCCTCATCCATCGGTTCAATAATAGTACCAGCTTTAGTGATCACACTCGGTCTGATTAGCTTCTTATGAGCCCTCTCAGGGATAAATGTATTACCTAAAGGAGCCCGGATAGATGCTTCGTAGTCCTTTACACTATTAAATGGGAATGGTACATCAGTCACTTTGTGAACAGACAGTTTAGGATCCCTTGTCTCCATTATGATTACATCGCCCTTGTTCTCATCACGTCGGTGTATCTCAGGAGCTGGCTTTGTTATGAACCTGTTTCTTTTACGTTTAGGTGCTTTAACTCCTTTGCCACCCCAAGCCCCCCATCCAGGTAAGCCTATTTCAATTTCAGGCTTGTCCTTATTGATCTCGTCTTCCTTCTCCTGTCTGAAACTTGCAATGACATCATCTTCTTCAAACACCTCTCCAATATCAACTTTGGGTACTACTTGTTCATCATCATCTAAGTTGTCTATATCATGGTCGCCTTTGGGTAACGCTGTATTTAAAAATTTAGGTTTAACTTTTATAAATGTGTTAGGGTCGATATTAGTATTCGCTTTATCTTTTTCAGCCCCTGAAGGTACTGTTTGCAAGTCCTGTACCTTATCATTTATTGTTTTCGCTATTTCAATTTCATCAGTGTTATCCTTGTTTGTTTCAATCAGTGGTTCGTCAATTATTGCTTTTACCTTCTGATCCTTCAATTTCAAGTATTCCAGGTTATCTTTAGGAGCTGTCCTTTTTCTTGCGTTTTTCTTAGTTGATGCTTTAGATCTGTTTTCTAGATTATTAATATCTTTCCTGAGCTTGTTTAACTTTTCTTCGACTTGTTTAGCTACTTTGTTTTCAAAGATCTCAAAAGCTTCAGAAATATCTTCATTTGTTTTAGCTTGACTTTCATTATCGTTAACGCTATCCACAATCCAGGATGAAGTAGAAACTGGTTTACTAGTTTTTTGTTTTTTATTTTGTTTCTTAGTTTTTTTAGAAGAAATAATAACTTTATTTGATTCTTCTACAGTAGGAGGGACTTCTTCTGACACTGCAACAGTCATCTTATCAACACTGTTTTTAAGAATTTCCAATATATTGTCACTCTTATTTGTCATTTGTGGATTACCTGTTGTATCGTCTGCATCAGATTCAGAGTCACTTATCTCTTTACGCTTGTACATTTTGTCTTTTAAATATTTTTTGTATCCAAAATTAAACTCCTCATCAATGTTGGATTTATCTGATCTCTTCAACATCCAGGGATTTGAAGGGTCTTGTGATAATGTTAAATCTGGAATTGCTACATTATCATCAGCTTCATCATCTGTACTTGCTGTATCCTGGGTTTTGTGCGTCAAACTTCTGCCTACAGATAATTGTTCAGCTAATTGTTGCCTTACCTAAGACAAAGAATTATTCTGGTTAATGACATTTATTCTCCATATAAATACACGCTTCATTATAATACATTAAAAGAGTACTACGAAACTGATAAAATATTTTAAACATAATAATTTACTTTATATCACAATTTAGTGCCATTTTCGAATAATACACAGACAAAAATAAATTGCATTGACATACATAACAAACACATACACTACCTACAACAGATTAAAAATAAGATATAAAAGGTGGTAAATTGTTACCACAATATTGTTCTTACCTCCTTATCATATTTGGCCCTAACTAATTTATTTTTAGCCCATTTGCCAGTGTTTTTGTGCCTCAATGTGTGCCTTTCTAAAGCTCGAACTTTTTCTAGTTCCTCCAACTTTTTCAAAGCCTCTTCTGGGTTCTTAGCTTGAAGCTCCTCAAATTCTTTCAGTTGCTGTTTCAACTTCTCCTTTTTAAGTATGCTGTAACACAATTATTATAAAAGATGAAATACATGTACATATTTGTATATATGTGCTCAAACAAACAATGCTCAATTTATATAGACGACCTATGTGGCAGAGCGATTGCCATACCGGTCTGACAGACAGTGGGTACCGGGTTCGCTCCCCGGTCTGACAGATATCTGAATGGTGGATTTAGATTTCTGTTCTGGGACTGGGTATTTGTGTATGCGTCTGTGTGTGACCATGGGACCCACGACACAGGGAATCCTAGTGTGGGGTCGTGAGTGTATAAAGCATCTAAACATAAACATATTGTATAGATATTAATCTGATATTATTTATATGTACCACCTTAACCGGGAAGCAGTGAAAGCCTAGTGGTTAAAAGTCAACCAACAAACAAACAAATTTAACATGACATAAATATAACTGAAATTTTATGTTTAGAACAATTTTAAGAAGATGTGGCATTTGCAGTGTGACTCAATGGATTTTAATTTATTCACGCAGAACCCTAAAACATTTTCTTAAATAACATTAGCTATCTGCCAGTGAAAGGCCCATGACAATCAGTCCAGTTTCAGACTGAACAAACATTTTTGTCTGAGTCAAACAAATAGACAGACAAAATTTCTACTAATCAATTTTAATTATAAGTACTGTATATACTTTCATATGCATGTTGCATAAATCAGGAGATATAAAAAAACAGTCACTTCAATTATATTTATCTGTTTAGATAGTGTATAATCTACTTACCGATGGTATTTTTTACTCTTAATTTTGCTCTGTCTCTTAGCTTTAGCAGCTCTATATGATTCTTTAGCTCTTAATTTTGCTAAATGCTGTCTATGCTCCAACATCTCATGGTAAGTCATTGGGAAGGACTTCTCATCATCTTCTTCTTCTGGCAGAGCTGGTGGATCGACCTCCTCTAACTCCTTCTCCAATGGAGACTTTAACTTAAGTTTTTCCAAAAATGTTTTTGTAGGAGGATTTTTCTCTTTTACTTGCAGAGTTTTTAGTGGAAAAGAAACGAAGTCCACTGTACGACTTCTAGCCACTACAGCGTCCCATCTTCCTATCTTTTTCTTCGTCTCTACATAACCGGTTTCTCTTTTAATTCGTTCTGCTTGAGGCTTTTCCAAAGGCTTCGGGAGTACTTGAGATTTATTCTGAGTCGCTTTTAATTTCTTACTTATCTGCACGTGGTGCGCAGTGTTCTCTAATAGTTTTGCGGCATTGAGAAGATCTAACTTAGATCTTTTTATCAAATTGAATTCAGTGTTGAGATTGGTCGGTTCACTTCGTATGGGCGCCGTAATATGCTGAGTTTTGTCCAATTTTTTTACCGCGTTTATGAGCAGGTCGTGTTCTGATGTTACAAAATCTAAATCTTCATTATCGTCCATAATTTTAATTTTAAGAATATATTGCAATAACTCAATAAAATACTAATATTTTTAACCTAACTTAAATCTGTCATACTTCATTAGCACACGCAGTTGATGACATTTACGTTTAACTGAAGTTGTCAACCAGGGTTGCCATTGTTGCCAATTAAAAAGCCAAATGTCAACATTACTGGAAATGTAATATTATCCAGTTCTCTAAATTCTAATCCAAAAATATATGACCACACATTTTACCATGACGTGATTAACCTAAAATAAGTAAATCTTATTTTAGTCCATGCATTCTTTTAAAACATATCTTAATAAGGAAACATAAACTAAATTATTTGTTATTTCCTTTATTCCCTTTTTAATTGAAAAAAAAAATGTAAGGAAATATAATCTAGTTTATAGTATATTACTATAATTATTTTTCTCTATAGTGTATGAAAGTTGTTTCTATTACGTTAGCAACATTAATTTTTATTTTTTTAAATACTTAAGCGAAGTTTGGGAGCCGTTGTCGAAGATAAATATTAACGACGTCTTTATTTATATAATACGTATCCAATTTTAAATGTAATTAAGTAGTAATATAATATAGTAATAAGTATAACCAAGTTATTTTTACATTTTAATTTAATTTTAATTCAACTTAAATGACATGTATGTACAATTCTACTTTGCAATTATTTTTTCGAAGCAGTTGTTTCATTTGACGATGGCGATGGAGGAATCTTATTTTCTTGATTTTCTCTTGATTCATTATTTTGTTTGTATTGTTGCCGATTACGATATAATTTCGCTTCGTCGGTGCATTTTGTTGTTATGCAGGACCTGTAAAAAGTCATCCTTTTCTATAATCGGTCATACAGCGTAAGAATTCAATGAGCCTAACTTTAATAAATAATGATATAAATGTAAGCAATTTCTTTAGGAATATATTATACACTTTTAAATTACCTGACTGTTCGTTTCGAAACTCCGCATACATCTGACACTGTATCGACTATATCATTCACTATAGTCGAATCAAGAGCTTTCTTTGGAGGCTTATCTGCAAAAGCAGGAGATTGCTTTCCAGTAAGGGAATGAGTAGCTAGCACCCTAAAAAATAACAAACTGTTTAAGTATATTACAAGTAACATAAGTTGTTTTTTTTTTAATTGATTTTTAATTATTTTAACATTATTTGTGCATTCGTTTAATAAAGTAGTAACTTAAGTTGGAAATAATAATTAAGATTAAATCTGCGATATTACTGATCGGTGAACATAAATATGAATTTATTAATAGAACAAACCCCTAATAAATTTTAACACAAATATAGTAATATTAGGGCTAAATATGTAAAACAAAAGATTTTTTAAAGATTAGCTTTAACGTGGGAAAAAGTAATTACTTTCTTGGAAATATTGCTTTCAACAGTTGTCTTGTAGCCGTTGTGTATGAACTCCAATCAATGGCATTTATTACTGTAACTGGTAATTTTGTGGCTCCAGCGCCTAACGGTATCTGAAATAATAAGTAAATTGTTTAAATGCTTTTTAGCATTAAGTCCGCCTATTGTACCACAATAATTAATTTTTTTGGTCAATAAAGAATAAATAAAAGTTATGATTAGTTTATTTAAAAAAAATATTAGTCATTTATTACGTTTTCTTGTTATCAATCAAATGTTGAAAACCGAATTTATATTAGCAATTATTAAAGTAAATAAAAAATATTTATGAAATGCAAATTTACCATATCATTGTTAACATCAATATTTGGTAGACTAGTATTTGTTGTCTGAGCAGATGCTCGCCGTATGCATAGTCTCTTAGCATTCTTATTCTTTTCATCATTAATTGCATCAATAGTTGAAATATTAACAGGCGCATCTGTACCCGACTCATCTTTAAATGTCACCTCTTCGGAATGATGATCCATTTCTGAAATTTCAGTTTCAGAAAATTCTGCAAGAACAGGTTGTGATTCGTTTGCTGTGGCTTCTCCAATCAGTGAGAGAAATTGCTGGTACAGTCTTTTGAGCATTGCCTCCAATAGTTCTATTTTTGCTATGTTTGGGTCTAACGTTGCGTCAGTTTGTGTGCCTTGATCAAAAGTTAATTTAGAGGACACTGGATATGGGCTACTACTGATTATAGAGCGCCTGTTGTTAAATTTCGTTGGTCCTGATAAATAGTGATGTCTTTCTGTTGGCAAGCTCCGTTTCTTGGACATCGATGTCTTCGTTAATTTATTAAAGCTTAAATTTTGTTCGTGATTCTGAAAAAAATAATAGATCATGTGTAGCAATTTATATACGTTTGCTTCATTCATTCAGACAAACATTAATACAATTGATTTTATCTGATAGAAGCGATCATCAATAAATGATGGTCAACTAACCTCATTATCGTCGCTACTGGAATCCGTATCATCGACTATATTGGATTGAGAATTTAAATACTGAAACAATAAAAAATGTTTAACAAAATACATTAAGATAATAAAATGTACCCTTTGATTTTAGGGTAAGCACATATGACTAAGTAATTGAAATTGTCACCATTTCAAAAGTTACATAGTAAAATGAATTTCGAGAAAAATATTTAGAGTAGATAATCGTTCCAGATACATGATATTGAGATAGTGGATTGCTATTATAGTTATAACTTGAATATGATCTCACAACCAACAATCCTTTCCATATTACTCATGCAAATTAAAGTTGATTAATTGTTAGGAGTATTAAATGCAATAATAAAGTAAATCGTGACGATGGCAGTTACTACTATTAATAAAAGTGCTTTTGGCTGTTTGTATCAATATTTTTAAATATCCTGTACCGAACGTTTGTTGTCTAAAAATAGCCTTCAATGGATTAGATATCAAATGGAACCAAGGTAACAACTTTCACCAATTTTATCCACGTTGCCTAATGGAATGAACGGCAATCTGTGCCGGAGGTCCGGGTTCAAATAAAACGCCTTAAGTATTTGATGTAGTGTCCATAACGTAAACAACACCCGTTGTACCCGTCCACGATAAAGGCAACTGTATAAACACATACAGAATTGCTATTATTGAGTAACGCAAAGCATGACGAGTATATGAACACCTAAACCAAGAAGTCTTTAAAATATTTTGTTGCAACCCGGAAATCCATACACATTAGACATAATTTCATTTATTATGTAATAAGGTGACTTGGGCTCAAACTCTTTCTTCTAAGACTTAAAGCCAACAGTGGAACTAAACTATGTATGTTCAATTATTTTTACTTCTACAATGAATCAAAGTCACTTACCACAGTGTTCGTTTTCATGTCCTTCAATGTGTTCATGCACAATGATAGGACATTCTTCATCTGATTATCCTGTTTTTCCAGTAGTAGTTTCAGTTCTTTCACGTGGCGTTTTTTATCTACAACATACAACAATAAATTATTCATCACTGAGTCTAAAAATTAAACTGCCGAATTATTTAAACGTAATTGTCTATTTACACGAAACCTAAACAAATCCGGTTTCAAAATACTCTGTAAGTATATAGTGCTTGCAGTTGTTAACAATGGATTTTACACAATTATAAAGATTTCATTATGACTGTAAGTCATAATACATCGAAAATATAGAGGGATCCTACTTAAAAAATAAAAAAACCGTTATGTAGAAAGGTACATCCACTACTTTTATACAAGTTACTAACTTCATGCAAGTACTGTGTGTCATTATTGTTATGGCGAAATTATAAATGGCATTACTTTGGGTTTAAATAATACATGATTAATTATTCGGACAAAAAGAAAAAAATAAAGTAACATAAAACGTACCGGATATCCGCAGAATTTTCGCGCGTCTTGCGCCAGCGTGATTCGTTGGAACGAAAACAATTTTCCCAATTTCGTACTTAGTTTCACCGCCCGTTATAGAACTAACATTCACGACACCATAGCTAGAAAATACGTCATCATCACCTAACCACTCAACTAGGAGCCACAATCTACGAGACATTTTCAAATTCTAGCTTACACTTCTCTCTATGAAGTTCGAATAAACACTGAAGAATAAATCTATGAAATGTCGTAACATCCTCAGGTAAAAATTGAGTACAATAGATACAACAGCTTACCTACGAATTTCGGGGCACCCAACTTTGTCGACCCTCGCCTATTGCAAAACCAACAATGGAATCGAATATCATAAAAACAAAGATGTGATGTACCGTAGTGAATTTTTTACTTACCTGCAGTTAGAGTAAGGAAGTTATACCCAGCGCGTTGACGTAAGATTTTAAAATTATTTATAGTTTTAAGTAAAATCCTTCTTATAAGACATAAAAAAAAATTATATTAGCTTCACTGCTCCAGCTACTGGTGCCCATGGATGTCTACAATTAACCTCAGAATAGAGTCATATTTCAGGTCTGGCACAAATGCATTGCAAATCCTGAGGGCTAAGTTGGAACGCTTCGGATAATTAGACCTACTTATGCAAACAGGAACCAATCCACACAATGACAATGTTGAGAAAAAGTCCATTTTTGGAACGCTTGACACTGCTGTTTTTAAGAAGAAATAGATGGTGACTTCTTCCGAAGCACAAAGCTTCTACCACCAAATTGCTGTAAAGATTTTTTTATTTTTATATTATGCATACACGAATTACGTTACATTTTTCACGACTATTATTTTAATTACACTTAGGAAAAACTTAACGCGCGATCGTATATCAATCATGCAAGTATTCGACGTCGTGAAAAGTCCATACTCGCAATATTGATGAAATTTACAATGATGCTCAATACAATAGCAAATTGTACTTCGACACATTGTTCTAGAAAGAATTATTTTAAAATACTTTTAAACACAATATATACGTGAATTTCTTTTTTAATAAAACATCCGTTTATGGCTTTATGATAGTAGGCAAGTCGATAAAAACGTATTCCACCTGTTAATGTAAAATATTACTTATAAAAATGGTTTTCTACTAAAAATACAAGGACGTGAATTAGTACTAAAGAACTTATTAAACGACGCATCTTTGTTAAAAATATTTAAACCGATTTTGCTTTACCGCAAAACAGCTAAATAATTAAATTTGATTCCTGGTGGTTTGCCAAATATGGTTTATTGTCGAAAAATTTAACTGAGTTCATTTTAATATCATTTCAATTAATGCAAAATCCGTATCGTATATACGGATGATTCTTAATTCTACATTTTGCTTCTTCATTAATACGGTTATAAACTTCATAAATATATTATTAGGTATTCAGGATCTTTAATTATAACTAAATTTCTTTTGCTGGGTGCAATGCACTTTTTTTTAGAATTAAAACAAAATGGTTTATAGTAATTATTAAAAACAATGCTTCCATTAAAATTTTAGACTTAAGTACATGTTAAGTATTTATAAAGGAAGCGACATATGAACAACAAATATTAATTAATAATTAATTTTATAGAGAACGGAGATAGGGCGGTATATTTATAGGATTATGTAAAACATTAATGAATTGCAATAATTCTGCTTATCCTATAAGAATACGAAGTTTTGAGAAAAGTAAAGTCATTATGTATATAGCTGCCATAAAACTAAGTCTTCAGGTAAATTTCTCCAACTACAACAATAGATAAGCAGGCTTACTAAGGGTAATAACTGCGTTACGATTTGTACGTAGGTACCTGGAAGCTAAACAATTGAAATAACGTGGCATTTTCGGGCATAGTCCCACTTGGAAGCCAATTTGGTAAATTCAAATGTGAATATTAGGTCAGTCTTCTTCTGTGCCCTGAATGAGCAACTAGTCCTTGATTTGAATAATTTCTTATTGAGTAAAGTGCAAAAGCAGTGGAAAGCTAATACAAATTTGGTGAGTATAGTGATCCTACCTCTGTTTTATTTTGTAAATTTTTATTATATTAAGTGAAGTAGTTTTGTATTTTATAATAGTTGTACACCAAACAAGTAAAAGTTTTAAAGTCAACTTTTGAATTTTTGTTTTAAATCTAGCATTTTAAACTACATTCTTGTACATAAAGACCACGTAATTATTTTAAAGTGTATTAATAATTGTCACATTTATAGGTATTAAGGCTTTAACGCCTTATACATGTATATTATCAAATAAATAAAGTATTTTTACTGTGAGAGGCAAATAAATGTAGATAAAAATGATACCTTCCAATAAGATACAGAAGTAGGCGTAAGAAAATAAAACATGTTTAATGCATTTCAATTTCAATAGTATCTTTTAGTTTTCAGCAGTGGAAAACATCATTACTAATGTGTGAATTTGAATTTGCAACTGATGGGATATCAAAAATACGCGTTTGATAGTGCACAACGCTACCCTTTTTGCATTGCTGGTAAAATATTCTGACGCTTACTTAAAACAACAAATAAATTTTGATTTTTTCTTACGGTTTATTTGTTATCTTACAGGAAATGACCACTCTGGCTGTTCTTTCGGAGTTAGATGCGGCAGAAGCTTTATTAGAGCTGCAACGGGATAATCGTGAAAAAAGTTAGTTACAGTTTAATGATTTTCTATGTCGATAACATCACAATGAAATGGAACATTAATAATATTTCAATACTTCATTTGTTTCAGAATCATGTGGGAAAGAAAGCTCTTTGCCAATGGCAACTTTTCTATACAACCTAATAGGATCAAGAGTAAGTATTGCTTATAAAAATACAGCTGCTTTTACACACTTATAACGGATGTTTATATTATATTTCCTTGTTTCAGCCAACTAATACTAGTACGCCAAAGACCTCGCCATGTACTAAGACTAATAGAATATCAGAAGTGAGTAAATTGTATTCTAACTGTACGTTTATAGTGCCTTAACACAGAATCTAATCTTTATCATTTATAATATTATCGGTCCCGTTAAATTGAGCACAAGTCTAAGCCAATAAGCTCTCTGTTTTGCTTACATTTCTATGATTTTTAAAATATAAAACCATCTTGATAATTTCATCTTATATTGTCCGAAATAACATCAAAATATTGAACGCTCCGAGCTATCTCATTTTTTTCCACGAAACAGCCTCGTAATCAAAATGCTTTCTTTTCTTAATATGTAATGTATTTTTTCAGACTAGTTCCCAGTATGATAATAAAAGCAATAAACGTAGTATGCACATAACACCTGAAGTGCAATATAGGGCTCATCAAAATCCGTTTAATAATAATGTGCATTGTAAAGTTCCGAAGCAAGAAGCAGTAATAACAAAAGTTTGGTCTGATAATTTAAACGAAAGACTTGTTAAAATTACCAAAGCAACAAAAATAACACACGACAAAGCAACACAAACTGAAATCGAATACCAAATGCCAGAAATAGAGAAAATGGAAAATGTGATAAGAGGTTTATGTTCAAAAATAGAAGCATTGGAAAATCGTTTAAAAAGTAAAAAATCTGAATCATCATCCCTCGTAGACTCTGTGACAGATCCGCATACAGATATTTCGAATGATGATCGGTCCTCGCGATCGAATTCAAATTATAACAGAAGACGATCTTATAAGCGTAAAAGGACATCTACTGTAAATACTGATTTTGTAAGTTAATTATCTCTGCTTATGTATAAAATATGCATACAAATATTTAAGGACTTTATAAAGCATGATAGTTCACCTAGTAAAACTAATTTATTTTTTGTTTTTAGGGTGATTACAACACAACATCAGCTAATACAACATATATGGATATGTCTAATGATGAAACAGAAATGGACAGGGAATATTCCAATAGCAGCAAAACTTTAAAATCTAGTCACAATAATAGAACAAAGAGTGATATGGTAAGTGGTAAAGATAGTTTTATGTAATGGTAATAAGTAATAAGAATTACGCAATTTTCTGATTATTTATTTCATCAACAGGTATCTATCGGGGACGGAAATGCAATTGTTCCATCTAAAGTTATGAAAAATATGGATTGGTCATCTTATACAAACGCTACTCGAAAATTATTAACAGCTGTTTTTTCTCGAAAGTAAGTTAAAAAAATATAATAACTGAAATATTTAATACATAATACATTACCACCTATTTACTTTAATTTTTTTTTCAGGGTATTAGCTACTCATTCACTTACCGGCAAGCCTTCGCCAGCCTTTCCCGATAAACCTGCAAAAAAAAAGTTAAACTCATCTCTAGTAAATGATATAGTCCAAACTGTTGTAGATAAATGTCATGTTCCCGAAAGTGTAGTGAGGTTGGTATCAAAGATTAATATAATCAATTTTATTTGTATCATAACTTATAAGACTAATTTAATATTACTTAATTCTTGCTTTCAGGACAAGCATTACAACAAAATGTGCAGATGAAAGTAAAATGTTCCGTAGTCGACAACAGAATAAAAAGAAACGCATATCTAATAAACGCAATATAGAAAACGTTCCACCACGTAAATACGAGTCTGATGATTCGGATGAATCATATTTGTCTAACTAACCTCCGTATAACATCACATTTTATAAATATGACGTTGGACACTTCAGTGTTTAATTATGCTAGATAAGTTTCTTTATTAATGTAAGGTTACCTTTTCCAATCAAAAGGATAATATAAGTAAATAATAATGCAATAAAATTAGTCGTTAATGTGTTTTAGCCTTTATATTTATATGATTTGATACAGGGAAGTTATTGTATAACTGATTGCAATATATAACAGAATTAACAAAACCATTGTATTTTATTCTTGTCAAAGATGAAATGTAAAATTTGTTGTAAATACATGTGAAGATCGTTAGTTATAAGATAGATAGATAGATATAGAAGAAGACCAAACCAATAAAATATAAAATGAATAATTGGAATTTTCAAATATTTCCTTTTTTAATGTTATCAAATATTTTATTTTTATGCTAACTTACATTACATATTACAAACTGATAAAAGTTAATCCGAATTATTTTTTTGGCAGAATTGATATGCTATACATGCGCATGCGAGAGACAAGTAAAGTGTTCTCAAACGTCAAATTTGAATAAATGTCAGTAAGTCACGTACGTCATCGTTCCGTCAGACGTCAGATTAAAATCTGCTATTGTGTTGGGGTGGAAGGTTGCTGAAATTGTGTTTTGATACGAATTATGCAATTAAAGCGTGATTGTTGTGCGTGATTACCGTAGCGACGTATATCAAATAATGTCAAACGACACAGATCTGTTGATATCAGTGCCGCGGTCCTGTTTGAACGATTTTTACAGTAAATACCTCAATTTAGTGGAGACTTTTTACTATGTTACGTTGTCAGAGAATAAATCGGGAGTTGCGAAAGGAAATCCTGAATACGTGTATTTCAATGTGATATTTAATTTGAATCCTGTGGACGGGAATTTCAACCCACGGGAGCTGGTGGGCCGAATACAGGTGAGACGTGTATGGTTATAAAACACGCTTAGAAACGGTCCCCTTTGAATCTGCGTCTAGGCGGACAGATGGTTGCAAGAACAAGAAATCAAATTGCGAACTAATTTTAATACAGAACACGTTGTTATCCTCCAACCATAGTGCAAGTACCTATATATTTTTCATTTTTATTAATTAGGTACATTTTTATTTCAATTTAAGTTTGATGTTGCATAAGTATAAATATAACATAAATTGAGAATGAAAATAATATTAACATATGACTGAAAAATGTTCTCTATGCTACTAAATACATATCATTGAGAATAGATGTTTTTCAAATAAAATAATTTACAAAATAATATGAAAATTATAATGTTTAAACACCTTTTGAATTCCAAATTTGACAATTTTATTACTAAGCAATAAAGTACACTATAAAATAAATTATACACTTTAAAATATATTATTCATTTGTAATTTTAAGATCCAAGTATTACTTTTCAATTAAAATATTTTTTCTTAAATTAAAATCTTATAAAATATAATAATTTAACCTTTCCCTATTATCATATTTCGTCTAACCTATAAAAATGTATTTCATAGAATTGTGAATAATTCAATTACAATAAATGAATAACATATTTAATTTAGGTCAATTAGCCTTAAGGATAAATAAATTTAAACAATTAAAGTCCCAATGTATAAATGATATATTAATCATGTCTATTTTTATAAACCACTTTTAGCACTAATAGTATAATAATCTCCCTACATTACGCATACTAAATTCTGCAACCATATAATATACTAAAAATCTAGATATTTTCTGTTTTTGCTATAACCAATTATTAAGTGATGATTTAGAGATAATATTTTATTAATAAATTTATTAAATTACTAGCTAGGAAGTAAGTTACAACATCCAATTAATTATTTAAATGTCAAAGCATATTAAAGTAATGCAAAACAATTTTTTAGCAATAGAGTTTGACTAACAGATACTGACATCAATGTAATAAATCAGTGTTTTTCAACTTCTGTCATGACCCCCTGGGGGATCATAAATTTTCTGGAAAAATAACATGTAAAGTTAAAAAAGACATTTCCACTAGAAAAATTTAAATGGACTGATTTTAAAATAGGGAGGTTTGTAGGTAATTAAACTGATACATCATTTGGAAAAAAATGTACAGCTTTAACGTTTGTAACACAATAAAATAGGATACATACTGTGGATGGTAGGGGGTCACAAAATATTTTCGTATATATGTAGGGGTGGTATCTTAAAAAAGTTTGAAAAGCACTGTAATAAAATATTCATTCCATTGTGTTTCATCTGTGTTGTTAGTCAAAGTAGATTTGCATTTGCTGCAATCATTGCCTGATTTATTATCATGACCTTATTACCCATTTACACTACCAACTTATACAACTACAGTGGAATTGTAGTTTAATCGAAATGTATGACGAATTGTGATAAGGTCATAATTATGTAAACAGCTGCATAATACTCTTTTGAGACAGCAAATCATTACAATAATATCAAACGCACTGATTGGTTAACAATTTATCAGTCATTAGCAAACCAAAACATGTCATCAGTCAATCAGATTGATTTCCGCGTCAAAGCAATGCCATAAATAAAAATAATGACAAGCACACCGATTTTTGTACAAAAAATAGTATTCGACAATTTCCGGATGCGATCCGTCATTGATACGTTCGGATGCGCGAGACGTATTCGGCGCTGTGCTAGTAGAGGCAGAGGTCAATGGTGTTCGGTTTGTTTGGGGGCCGCCTAGCGCCTGCTGCAGTGGGCGCAACCCGGATCTCGTCGCCCCGCTCCCTTCACTCGTCGGGCCCGTGCGTGGAGGTGTGCGTATGCGTTCGGAGCCGCTAGTCTTGCCGCGAATCACGCCGCGCTCGCACTCGCGCGTCACGTCATGTCATGCGACGCGCGCTCACACTAACACACATTTATTATGTACGCGATTGACAACACCCAGGTGAGCGCGCACTAACCACCAATTTCCCTACCTGTGCCTCGGCTATTCTTTTCATCGCGTTTCACGAACGGCTCGCGCACATCGCACTGTAATGATGTTCATTCACGAGCGGACGATATAACGATCCCGGAAGTAGAGCCGGTTCGTTAACGTCATATAGGTATGCTAATTACCGTCGACAGTGTTCAAATATTGGTATGTAGCTACGATTGTAAGATTTATTAGCTATACGTGTCGGGATTTAAGTCTTGGTGAGTAAGGAGACTTCTATGGAAACTAGATAACTACTTATCCAGCTATAACGGACATTTGATAAACATCAAAAAGCCATTAGAATTTTTGCTAACACAATTTTGTTCTATTAAGTATTTGTTATTGTTTTTGTTACTGATGAATTGTATATTCCTTTCATTATACAAATTCATATTATAATATGTCACTTGACTATTATGTCTGATGCGCAAAATGTAAACAATAAAAAATTATCACAATAAACCTTGACTGCTTATTAACTTTACAAGGATATTGGGACGAATATCTATTGATCTTTGGTAAGCGATCTTTATACATTAGACACCTAGATAACATTTTGTTTATTTCCGCACAACGTTACACATACTTTAATAGATTTAGAGAAATCTCTAAAGCATTTAGATGCAATCAAAGACTGCAGAATGCAAGTCAGAGAATTAAGAGAGCATCCTTTTGTAGATGGTGCAGTATCAATTAACATTTCGTCAAGGATTTTTGAAACAACTTATTTTATTATAAAATATATGGAAATCATAAGATATTATAAATAATAATGACGTTAAATTAATTAAACATTCTTAATTTATATGACATTTTGAAGTGAAAATTCAATTTGTCACAGTTCTTCAACTACGTTTGAGCTTACGTTGTCGACTTTACAATAAGGTTAAGTCGACTTATGGCAGACAATTTGGCTAAGTTGTTCAATAAAATATTAAGTTTGATTGCTATTATTTAAACTAACCTCATTAATGAAATTAATAAGTTTACGTATAGAGACATGTTCATAAGAATAGGCGAGAAGGAAACAATATAAGCATCAGCAATCTAAAAGATAATAAATAAAACTCAATGTTGTTGTCGCTCATAATTTAGCCTTAAATTATAATCCAGTTTCAGTTACGTCTAATTACGACAAAGTAGCTATCGTAATGTATTCGCTATAATGTCGTATTCACGTGAATTTCGTAATACATGCTAAGAATATAAGAATAAATATAAATCATCTGCAAGTAGTGTATAATTTTTAAATATACTTATTTAAAATTGTAATTAAAATTTTAAAGTATTAATTTTTAAAATATTTCCTTATTTAACTTACTTAACCAGTGCTTAAAATAATGCGTCTCATATTTTGCTTCAGAAGAATTGTTTTCGTTTCATCAAGATGACTGTAGTGGAATTATAAGACGTATCAGAAACAAGTTTATTATATTTCTCATTGGCTGTTGGGTTTGTAAGACCAATTATACAGTTTACAAGCAATTACCTAAGTGGCATGCCGTCACGTTTTTCGCAGCATGCTGCAATCATCTGTCATCCCCTGGTGCACTTTTACGCCGGCAATGTTATTGTTTTTGTTATATCTCGTGAAAGTGATGTTTAATTAATGTAAGTCTCGATTTTGTCGGCGCGTAGTGTCGCAGGTCCGGCGTCCGAAGTCGGATATTATTGTAAACTTTCACTTGGCCGCTGCAAGCTCTAGTAATTTATATTCACCAGTTATCCACG
The DNA here is from genome assembly GCA_018250295.1 of Spathilepia clonius. Taxonomy (NCBI): domain Eukaryota; kingdom Metazoa; phylum Arthropoda; class Insecta; order Lepidoptera; family Hesperiidae; genus Spathilepia; species Spathilepia clonius. The sequence goes on along the minus strand of DWRA01000580.1, from coordinate 1,398 downwards.
ACATCCGATCACGGATTTGAATCTAATCGCAAACTTTGCACATTCGAACAATTTCTTTGTCACGAATCACGACTAAGGCTGAACGCATTATTATTTTTGGACTATTGGACTCTACCGTTGCATTTACTTCAATGTTTGGAATTTGTTAAGACGGTAGCATGTTTATTTCTAAGCACCTCGGCGACCTAGAAAGTTGAATATTGTAAAGCTGTGGCATTATAGGGCCAACCGAGCCGGATTTGGATTTTCTCCAGTAGAGAGGCGATCGCACGTTGAAAACTGGCTAATACATATTCATAATACACTAGTTATAATTTGTTGTTAAACTAAATGGGATTAAATCCTTCACTGTTTTTTTTTAAACATATTCTTAATTTTTCTGCGTTTATTGTTTTGGCAATATTTAATGGTGCAGATTCGCAATTCTTTGGAAAAACGAAAAAAAACTTCATTTTTTAATTTTAAGCAATTTTTTAAAGATTACTTTATTTAACGATATATAGCTTATGTCTAAACTTTCAGGAAGCAGATTGCTTACTATCAGTTTTTTATTCTGCGTTAAAAGATAAGAATACAAACTGAACTATACACGTTTCACAATCAAAGTCGTAGAACAAATGATCGTGGATCGGTTTGATAAAAAGAGTGGCTGGCTGGCTAACCTTCTAATATTTGTTGGAACGTATCAGCTGTATCGCCTGTATCCGGTATGATTATTGCTCTGATGTAATGAAGCCAATAGGTAGATAGCCGGGTACACGTGAGCGAGAGGGGCCCATTGCGGTTTTAGTTCTAATACCGTTCTATCTGTTGCCGTACCTGCGCAATATCCGCCTAATATTGGCGTTAATTAGGCGTGGTCCATACCGTTTGATGTGATATCCGCTGTTTTTTTAGTTTTTCGTAGACAGATGATTCAGAACAAAAATCAAAATTTTATTTATTCAATATATTGGAATTAAATTCTGAAATTAATTCAAAAACGGAACGTACCAAAAGCATATTAAGTATGTTTCTCTTCGACGTTTACACGCTTATAAATTTCCGTATGTCTCGACAATAGTATTTTATTAGAGATATTAATATTTCAATGTTTTATCGTAAATCATAGAACATACAATTGTAGTTAATTTTCCTTTACCTGGAAACTAGAGGCACTTGTAACAGAGGAGTAAACTCTGGACCAAAGTGCAACCTCTAGAAAGGAAAATTGTGGCACCGGCCATGTTATCAACGAACATCGTATATCAATTTTTTTCAATCTTTTTAATGATACGATCCTCATACTATGCGAAAATATTGTAAGACACCCTTTTTTATTTCTAATATATATTCATTTATTTTATAAATATAAAATTGGTACAACGTTATATTTTTAGGGTTCCTTAGCCAAATGGC
>DWRA01000579.1:0-23217 GCA_018250295.1 Spathilepia clonius | reverse complement strand
ATATATATATCTATTTACTACTTACGAATATGCTAATTACGTTTTAATTTGACAGTTGTTAGAGCCCGCATGGATGGTAGAGCCTTATTACGAGGCGACCATCTTTATTCAGGAGTGTCAACGTATCTTTGATTGACTTCAGGTAGAACCTGTATGAAGTTGGTTACAGATGTTGATGAGCGGCAGTGACCACTTACAATCAGGTGGTCTGCAAGCTAATTTGCTGCCCCAAGCTTATAAAGGAAAACAATTCTATCGCATTCTATCTTTTTTTCTGTAATATAGCAATAGTGTACTATATTTCTGTGACTATATGAAGTGGGTTAACAATTGTTTCAAAAAATGATACGTAGAAATTTGTTCTATAATTTGCTCTTTACAAAATATCCCACGATATGAGTCTATTAGTCACACTAAAAGTTTGTTATTAATGAACTTGTTCCAATAATATTAATGCAAGCTTCTACATACATTAGATATGACTAATAAACGGTAACTTAAACAGAAGTAATGGATAAGAAAATGGTATTTGTTGTAGAAATGATTAATCGTAGAACGGAAATTACGCAGCCGAATCCAGTCACGTTCGAGGTACCGAGTGACACCGGGGTTCAGGGTATGTATATGGGGATAACTGTGTATAGACCTGTGAAAGTGACTGTACTGAAAATGAATATATAAATGAATGAGAAGTGTAGTGTAGTGTGTTCCAAAATAACTTACCTTTTCTGACATAGCTTTTTATATGAAGTAGCAAATAAGCGTGTAGTGTTTGATGGCAAGTGACCACTGCCGCCCAAAGAAACCTGTAACCAACTCCATATAGGACAGAGATTGTACCTAAAGTCGATCACATGCATTACCTCAGAAATTAAAATATGAAGCAAAATTTCGTTTAAAGTTCATACCATACTAACAACTCAAGGTAACTCGGGTATTCCTAAATATGTAAATTCTTGTCTAGAAAAACTACCCAAGTAATTAAAATCGAAATATATCAAAAATATTTAAAATCTTTTTGAGAAATAATGAAGCTTAAACCGCAAACGTACCATATTTCCAAAAGTGTATCGTGTTAATACATATAACGATGGATTTTCCGAATTCGGTTAAATTAAAACCTTATTTCTTTTCTCAAATTTAGACCTTATCTCTACATAACATTTCTCCGTTCCTCAACGAATGTCCCCCACATTTACCCCACCATCTCATATTTTGTCTCGGTCAAGTATCGACTAATGTGGCGAGTGACCCTCATTGCCTCCGGTTCATCGTCGATTAACCGTACCATGTATTTATTTAGGGTTCCGGCATCGTGGACCTTAACGCGACCGGTGAAAAATGACTGCAGCAATATGCACATATATTACGCAATAGATTACGTCCCACTGGAATAATGTACGTCTACTAAAAAGCAAAAAATGCAGTAAAAGACATGATAGATACGTAAAAACTAAGTATATTTTTTATGTGAGCTGTGGATACTAAACAATCACTTTGAATATAACTCGTCATCAGCTCATTAATGTTCCACTGTTAGTTACTGGTCGCTTCAAAGAGTGAGCGGGGTTAAATCGGATACTTGTGTTAACAAAGATACAAGAATTACATGCGTCATCTTAACTTGACACTAAAGTCTTCAAAAATGGACGAATGCTAATATAGCAAAAGTTTACGTAAACTACTAGAAATGACCACTACTTATACATACATATATTACTACCTTTTGCTTACAAGATACGTACTGTTTTCTAATTTGCTAGACTTCGCACAATACATTATGTCCGAAGGGCGGCACACGGGGCGTTCCGGAAGCGTATTACTCGCCAGTGGTGGCCGGAAATCGACAATATATTGCGATCGGAACGCCGGCCGCCGCGTAAATAACTGTGATAAGGAACCGTATTTATGCCTTCGGGAACATTGCTGCTCGAGACATAAATATAGTATTGCTAGAGACTATAGATGCTACATTGTGAGTTATTTAAATTAGCCAGGAATACGACGATGCATCAATAAAAAACGTAAAATTGAACATGTGACCTGTGTTATACGTGCACGCGTGACAATAAAAATATGATGAAAGTATAAGCATAGTCCTTTATAGTGGTTCATGTAAATATTTACTTACGTGCGTTACGTTCTTTCAACATATTTTTCTTGTCACACATGTTTACGCCTGCACGTGCGATCCAACCGCACATATGAATTAACTCGCTGCGGACTCTTCGCGTTTCGTGTGCGTGCCTATGAAACGATTGATTTCAAACAGCACGCGTGCGGGTGGAACGCGTGCGTAGGCACAAACACGCTCGACATGAAAAGCGCCCTTATGATTTTAGTTTTTAATTGAAGCCGCACATGTTATCTAATTATTGCAATGAAGATTAAGAAGCTTCGTACCTAAGGGGCGTCCTCCGGTTGCACTTTAGTATAGGTACAATGAAATTCGAATGTCCATCGCCTAAGAAGTGCAGAACAAAATGTTTATTTTTATATTTAAACAATAAAGTAGCTAATGAGCAGCACGTAAGTGACCACTGTCGCCCGTGGACAACGGTAATCAACTTCTCATAAGATTAGAATCCTACCTAAGGTCAGGCACAGATACTTTGCTACCCCTGAGGTCCAAGTTAGAAAGCCTCGAATAAATATGTATCTCGAAACCCAACAGAACTTCAATTTCAAAATAGGATTTGAAAGCTTTTTAGTTATAAAATAATCTGAATGCCATCCAACTTTATAGGTACAGTGAAAAGCTATCAGTTAACAATATTGTTGTCATTGTCCAATAAATTGGATAGGATTGGATACTCATACAGTCCTAACTATTATTACATTGCATATTAGCTCAACATGGCCACTTGTTCAGATTTATATTATTTTTTGATGAACCCAATGATTTGTTACAAAACTATAAATATTTTACCTTTTCGTATCGAAGGTACTAGATCCCTTCATGGCACGACTTCGGAGGCACCGCCGCTACACATATTTCTACCTAATAACAGCAGTTTACATGATGAAGTTGAAATATGTTTATCTAATGCGTTTCAATGTTATTTTAAAAAAATCTAATGTAACTGAAATTTAAATCGTAAATACTCAACGGAAAGGACCCAAGTTCATATCACTAGACGCTTTCTCACTCTAGGATTCTCTGTGTCGTGAGTGCCATGGACACACACAAACACCCGGACCCAGAACAGAAATCTAAACGACAGATATATAGAAACCTATATTCTATAGATACCCTAGTTACTGATTCTGTCTATACGTAATCAACAAAAGCGTCGTCATTTTAATTCTTGAGATTCAAATAGACATCGGCTGTGACATCAAACGACACTCTTTTTGTCTTTGTCAAATTACTTCTACATAGTGGACATATCCGTTACTCGTCCCTATCAGTCCACATCTCGATGTTTACTACCTAATGCGGGGCAGTCGGGGCAGCGATGGACCGCGACATTTATTTTACGGCGTCCGGCTATAAAAGTGATCCACTGCCTGCATTTTGCTGTGTTGCCCAGTACGGCGCCGATGTTTGCATAAAGATACTGGAATGCGCTTAATTTTGGCTATTGACCCGCGTGACTGGCTTCCTTGACCGCGTGTCTGGTTCGTTCCAGGCAACTTTGACATATAAATGTGTTTAGATTTTTGTTCTGAGTTTAGAGTGTTATTGTTTCAACTTTGCTCGCACTTATAAAATTAGCGACATGGGGAATCTTAGTGAGAGGCGATAGGTGTAACACAACAGAAAGCGTCCCGTTGGTCATTTATCGATATTTCTGTTTTTTTCTCACTTCAGCTGGTGTTTTTACCAGTCCTCTTAAGATTATAACTTGCACAGTAAATACTCTACAAAAATTAAATTATATCAATATAATACATCGATATAAATTATGCAATTCTAAAAAAACACAATTTAAGTAGACTTAAAATTAAAAATACAAAGTCTTTATCTATTTCTAAACATACAAAAAGCATACAAACTTGACAAAGAAAGTCATTTCCAGTCTCTATATTTCTATGCAGTGTCCGAATCCCGCGTCCCCACGGAAGTGATAAAGCTTTTTGGCTAAAAAAGCATTCGGGCGATGGCGCGGAAGCAAAGTGGAAATTTCTCACTACGACTCAGATAATCTTAAGATGCACGCGTAGGGTCCATGGTTATAGGTTATTGTTCCGCGAAGTGGAACGATAAGTCAAAATGTCCAAATATTTTTCAATGCAACGACGTTTTTAGGGTGCGATCAGACTATAAAAATATTGCTTACGAAAGTTGTTACTTGGACTTTTGAAAAAAAATGTAAGCTTTATAATATTTAAGCAATAATTCTAAATATATATTGGGATTTAAAAACTAAGTTACGCGACATGCAAAAATATTTTCTGTTTACGTAAAAGTTGCATAAAATTATTCAGTCGTTTTAAGATAAATAGAAAAATCAAATCAAAGCAAGTGAGTTATGTGCAGTTGGCATTAACGTATATGGCCATAATTTTAAAGTCATGCATTAAAATCATATATTTTAAAGTGACTATCAAACTTTACGAGTTCATATATATTTATTTTTTGCTATGGCATCACTGAATTTGGAAAATAGGACTTAGAACAGATTATTAAACGGATAACAGGCAACTATCAATCCCGTTGTTTAAAAACTTAAAAAATGCGCATGAGTCAACCTGTTTCATATTTATTATTTGCAGTCTCTTAAAAGCCTCTCATCGCCGCTTTAAGGTTATAACGTCCCAAATTATTACCAATATAACCTATTTATAAACTAAACAACATATTAAACACTAACAATGTTACGTTTATTGGAGTTTTAAATCTTTTAATGTCTGACAGTCTGTGAGCTTAACAATAACATGTTTTATGAGCAATCTTAACTCTCATACAAAGTAGTTAAGAAACAAATACTTAGCGGCCTCATTTTTAAAATTTCGCACAATACCACAGTTAAGTATCCATAATCATAGAACTATAGAAATCAGCATCAAAGTATTCTATAAAAAGCAAAGATAATTAATGTTTTCATATAAGATTAGAGTTGCAAATGAGCTTGCAGTATATTTGTTGCGAAGTGATCACTGCCGTCCGTGAAAATCTGTGACCAACTCCATATAAAATAGGTTCTATCTGAAACCGATAACAGTGTTGTCTCCTGAGTTCTAAGATGGTTGCTTCATATGTAAGTCAGCTGGCATCCACACCCGATATATTCTCTACTTTGCAATAAGAAAGAAAGGCACCCTAATGGCAAAGGGCGATGTCAACAACTTCGTATGTACACTTACAATATTTTTCTTCAAGCATCAAATATTTTAAGATCATTTCTAATACAGATTTTACTCACAAATAATAAACAATACGAACAAAAAAAATTAAAAGGTTCACTAAAATCTCAAAAGCATACACTCAAAAAAGTATACAAAATCAATAAAGATATTCACGATACGTGACATAATAACTAAATGTGACTTATTTTCTAAATGTTCTAGTTTGCGTATCTAAGCATACCTTACTACGCTGGGAAATCAAATTAGTCTAACAATACATCTATTAGTTACCAATAGATACAGGCTACCTACTGGTACTCATATTAAATTCAAAACAGACGGACAAAAGGTTCAGATCAATTCGAGTTCGAGTGCACTCCGCGTTATTAAAACCAATAGACGAATTAAAAGAAATCCATGACACCGAAAATATGCTTGTCGCAGTACAGCAGACATTTTTACTTCTAAACGAATAGTCTAAGCTCTCTTTTTTATTTTTGGGGTTCTGGACCTAAAGAGTTTTCCCTACTATCTCATGAAGCGTAATATATATACACTTGGATTTTTAAGGACTGTGTTACCATGGCTGTTCTAATAACAAAAAATAAATATGTTTTAAGCATGACATGAAACAAAAAATGTAATTCGAACTATACCTAGGTATAGATAATCTTAAAATAGTAGTATTAGTAAACATTAGAGAAATAATAAATTACGCATTAGACAAATACATGCCGACGTTAAAATTTTAAAATATGTAGGTATAAATAGTTCAAAAGGAAAATAAGTTTAACTAATTTCTTACTGATGTAATTACTTCAAAACTGGTGTTTGTCTAGTACCCAGGCACTTCACGACTCGCTACGTTTTGGTATCTAGCTGCAACATATTGACAAATGAGCAGCGAGTAAAAAGGAAATGAATGTGATTCACAGGAAATAGGACATGATTCAATTGTCGACTGCGCATTCAAGCGTCACGGCCAGCACTAACTGTGCTCTCCGATGCTCGAATTAAATAGGAACAATATTCAAATATAGAACATTAATACCTACTTTATTTACTTTAATAAGAAAATCAACACGAAAATATATATTATAACAATGTTTTTCCTATGCATAGTCGTTAAGGATAATTAGTAGTTTCCAAGGATGTGTGTAGGTTTGTGTATCGTACGCCTATGTGTGAGTGTGCTCTTGTTTCTGCGTGTGTTAAAAAATAATGTTATGTTACCTATATACGCTGTTGTTACGCTGGTGTAGTGTTGGATACACACTTATATATATCAACTACAGTATAAACTACTTAATTTGTATACTTAGACACATACATAATAAAGTTTGAGATATTAGTAGTAGGTATTAGATATCTTTTTAACTTACAATATTTTCTCGGCGACCTCTTAGTGTTAACAAAATCCGTTCCGATCTGAAACAATAAAAAACACATCATTAAAAAAATTAAATATTTTTTTATGTTTTTTGATATTATATGTGATATTAATAAAATAACAAAACTTAATTTATTCGAAACGTTATCAAACGATAAAAGTTTCCTTGTATATATTTTTGGTCTGAAATTGTTTTAAATGTATTTTTCAATACAATTAACATACAATATTCGCCAATCCCATTAACACAAGTACAAACATTGCAATCAAAACAAAAATCAAAGCATGGTACTGAGTAGGAAGCAAGTTTCTATTAGAAAATGATTTAGCCCGGCAGTCCGTTCGACCCCACTTTCCCTGCAATTAGTTGCGCTCCGAACAATGTGCAGTGATTTTTAAATGATCACCCCAACGCCATCTGGCGTTCAAAGCACTACTAAGTAATATTGGTAATTGCTCTTCAATGAAAACGTTCCGAAAATAAAATTCTCCGTGTTTTCATTTAAATTGAACAAGCAGGTTGTGTTTTTGTGTTTTTTTACGTATGTTGATGAAAAGGGTTCAAAGATGATCCGATTTTGACTAGAATTTCAATTTGACCTGTAATCGGCTTCAACCTATTTCATTCCAATGCTAGACACGGGACTTTCCCGATCTAGGAGAGGCCTGGAGCCAGCTCCGACTTAAATTGGTAGTGAATACATACAATAAGTGTACCATATATTGTCATCGCTTAAAATAGTAAGTAAATATGCTTATGAAATTTAAACAGGTGCACAACTGTGCAATTTCTACAGCAAAAGCTTTCATAGGTGGGCTTTACAACATTGTAATATTTTATAACTGGGTTTTTACTTTATGTAAAACATTTTGGTAGTTTATTTGTTATAAAAATGTTAATTAAGGTACACATAATCGCTCAGAAGTAAACAAAAGTAATAATAAATCAGTCGGCAGGTACCTACGCGTATTTGTCGTTATTAATATTTGATCGTATTATGTAAAATTTGTTGCCATACCGAACCGATGCTTCCTAAGCTATTCAAAACAAAATTAATTAGCTCTAAAATAATTTTCATCGGCACTACGAGGCAATATCGCGCCATAATTAAAATCTCCTACAAAATAATATTAAAGGCACTCAGCTTAATTTGCGAGCATTACGTACGCTCCGGTGTTTATTGGCGTTGAGAAATTAATATTTCGCGCCGATATCAAAAGTTCACGCTCAACTAGCCACCCTCGGGGGTCGGTAATAACTACACTTGGACGAATTGTCACAGGTGAGCGGCAAATACGCTTATATTATTATTTTTTTACCTTCTATCATCGAGATCAAACGTCTCCGTGGAGACGTCGGGGGGAGCGAGGGGGCGGATTATCGCGAATTATTCACGTGCCATAAAGCGCAAATTACATTGGCAACACGTGCCGTGACGTGCGCAATATTGCGCGGATGCTCCCGCAGGACGCGTCTGAAACAATCGCCACTGGGTGCCGCTGGGCGGCTTAAAATATTGGATGTTGGGTTGAGCTTACTTTAATATATTTTTCTATTATCCGACGTTTTCGATACGATTCTGCGTTTTAAATGTTCACTGTCAGCTAAACATCGCTCAAATTATCATTTGTACGTAAGTACACAAACAGATTTGTCATTGAATTCCGCCGAAATATTGAATACCAATTTCGCAAGCAGCTTATGTTAGAGCGTTCAAAGGTAGAATGTTTTCCGGGAAACAATTAATTCAGCGTCACTAAACAAATAGCGTTATTGGGGTTCGAATGCGGTAGGCATCTATACGAGCACCTATTAAATTTCTGAATGCGAGGTTAATCCGCAATTACCGCCTAGTTATCGCCGGAAGACGGCGGAGATAGTTAGGGCCCGGAAAATATTCCGTTCACTAATTATTCCGCGTAATTAAACGCGAGCATTATCGTGCGACGCCGCCGCCACCTGCCGGCATTGTGCGAGCGTGATTTACTGCGATCCCGCCGCGATTCCGTTGCGACTCCAAAGCGGATCCCCGGCTCTTTTTGCACCAATTAATTGTCGAATCGCTCGTATATATTAATTGCTATGAAATTAATGTGAAGAGCCGCGATCGATTAATTGCTTTTCATCGGACTTAACTAACCATTTTAATAGCTGCCGATAAATTATATACGTATAATCTGCGCTTTCTCGCCTCTTTTTAATAGTGAATGGCTTAATTAATATACGACTTTATAATAATATTTAGTTAGTAATTTAGTTCCTCCAATAAATTAAAAGTGCAAAATGCGAACAAATTAGAAATAAATATTCAAATAAAGAACCGGTTTTAATATAGGAAAGTCGAGTATTTTTTCCTTATTCATAACTGAATAATTATTCTGACATTCAAGAATTTTATTTTCAACACATATTATGTGTCTGACGTGGAAGAAAACGACGTTATTTGTATACGTACACGTACCATGAAACACGTTAGTCGCAAGTTCTTACAAAGTAGCCCAACTCTAACTTAATATTAACAAAGAGCATACGTCTTGTAATTTCGCTCCACGTCTAACGCGGGAAAAGAGACAGAACGCAAAACAGTAGCTCGCCCGAAGGCAGGGCAGATGAAAAATAATACAACAATATGGGCCTCGGTTAATAGGGAGCCCTGGTCCACTCTTATTGCGGAAGCAGTCTCTAATTTGCTCGGAGTATTTCCTCTTATTTTTGCGTCGCCGACGAAGATGGTGTAGGTACTTTACGATATTGCTTGTGTATATATTAGAGTGGAAGTGGATTGTTGATTTTTCAGCCGATGGTTTTTCGTGTCACGTTATTAGTGTGTTAATGTCCCTCGGCCAGTTATCTTCATAAAGGTCTTCCCTCAAAATGAGAAGGATTTACTTATAATGGATCACGTTAACCCAATTCAGATTGTTACACTTTCAGACCTTTGAGAACTTTGACATTCTTCACCATTATTTCCTATGGTACCTCGTTTAATCTAAGTACTATAGATAATAAATAAAAGTCCTATAGATGATAAAGTACTATAGATAATAAATAAAAGTACTATAGATGATAAAGTACTATAGATAATAAATAAAAAATATAAAGATTTATAAGAAATTTATATTTATTCCATTATCCTTTCTTAATCCGTGCTGGTATAACCAGTCTTTCCTTTTATTCAAAAACGTAGTAGTTTTACCCTCACCATTGTTATCACTACCACCGTTAGACTAAAACAAGTATAACCGTAATCGTGACAGCACCAGTCAAAGAAAAAATCCTCCACTGAAGTGAACAGAATTTATGGAATTTTAGAAATAATGACACATAAAAGAATGCTACCATAAGTTAAAGCTTTCTACGCTTTACACCTACATTTTTAAACAGGGTGGGTGCTTTGAACACACACAAAGACAAGAATACACACCCAAATCACTACTTACAAGACTAGATTTCTACTAGTAACTTTAAACAGCCGTTTTTATTTATTTTTAAGGTACATAGAATTTTCTGTGGTTCGACTCCAGTGACACACCTTTTTCGCCTTGTAACAGCAGTGTTAAGCGCTGTTGTGTTCTGGTTTGCAATACAATTATGGAAGGCGTTCCAACTTAGTCCTTAGGGGAAGCAACGCATTTGCGACTGGCTTTAAGTGGGAACCTAATCTTAGATGTTTATGAGCGGTATTTGCCACTTACAATGAGGTAGACTGCATGCTCGTTTGCTACTTCTAAAATAAAACAAAATGGAACTGTAAATCAGAATTATATTTATAATCTACAAAACCTGCGTAGAACATAATTACTTTTTATTTTAGGTTAGTCACAAGCTTATATAAATACAGCAGCTGACCACTTAGTCGGTCGACTATAAGTTTGTTCTCTATTTTAATTCTATAAAAAGTTAATTAAGCACCGTGCTGTAATTACGGCGGCCGGCCTCCAAGTTACACTTATTTTCCCAGCGTCAACTACAAACACGATGTTAATTTACTACTGTCCTTAAATTATTCATTACCTATAATGTAATATTATGTATAGTGCGTTAACTGTAGTATGTATAATATAATTTTGCCTTTAAAAAAACACTGTTAACCGCTGCTATATCCTGGTTTGAAGATTGTGGTAAGGAAGAAGGTAGAAATACTTATACGACGCGTTGCAACTTAATCAGGGTAGCAATGCATCTGAAATCGATCTCAGATGGACTCGTATACACACCTCAAAGTTCTATAATAAAATGTATATTAAGTAAAGTAACTAACTGGAAGTACCTACAGACACACGCCCTTCCTAATCAATCTATCCTATTTCTGCCAAGTAGAAATTGTCAAATTTCGATCTTCGGTAGTAAAAATTGAATAAATCGATTGTTTATTGATAACATGCGATAATGTGTAACAAAACACTTAGAGTATTTGCCTTTAGCGATTCTCTTATAATGCAGAATTCCTAAGCAAAATCTGTTTACTTAAAGTCCCTAAAAGCAAACTAAAATCAATGGCCCGTAATATATGCAAGTATACACAAGTATAAGGTCATTAGTAATTACGAAGGGCTGGTGCGGACGCGGCTAAATATTTTCTCGAGGCCTGGGCGGGCGCCGCAGTAATTAAAAGAACGGAGGTCGACTCGAGGGCTGCTTCCAGGAAAATCAAAAATTATTGTCCACACATTTTCTTCGGGGAAAATATTTGGCCGTAAAATTAATAAAGATGCCCTCTCCCTACTGCTATTTTTGGTGTACGGAGCCAAATTACGCTAGCATATTCCTAAATAATCGATGAAAGCGAACATTAATTATAATTATTGCGAAAGCGCTTTTATAACTTTCGTCGAAATTTAAAATATAACGTAAAATATTTTGATCATGAATGGAAACTCGACGCAGGCATTAAAATGTATCCAGTTACCAAAAAGAAACCCATCTTCGTGGCTGTACAATGCGGGAATATTTACCGTAATCGTAGCGCAAACATTAATCGCGAAAAGCATTTTGTTAATGAGGTAAAAAACAACCGGGCGTTGAGTGGCGCGTCATTACCGCACGGAGCGGAGAGCGTGGCGGGCGCGGGAGCGGGCGCGGGCGCGGGCGCGGCACAAAGCCACCGACTTAATGACACCTCGTGAAAAGCCGAGATGAGTTATTTTTGAGAGGAAAAGGCGAACGTCAAGTGGCGCGGTTGTTTTACGTGCACTGGTGGCGTTTTGTTCGAACTAACGAGGTCAATAGTTGAGTCACGGTTCGCGGCGCGTCGGTAACAAGTTCCGTGCGTTTGTTATTCCAAGACCCCTCTTACACTAGTTCATAACTTTTTGGCAACATACACGATAAGTGCGCTGGAATCAAAAGTTACGATCTAAACTATGCAGACGTTCAGATTATATACCCGTACCTTTAAAATACATATCATTAAGCGAATTGCTACCAAGTCTAGCTAAATAAACGTAGGTTGCTATAATTCAACAATTTGAAACGAAAAATATAATACGGACAGTATTAGAAATTAACAATCGCTTGCTATAAACATACACACCTGAGAGATCCTTGAAAAAAATTTTCAAAGTAAAGTCAACCAATTCGCACTTGTCCAACTTGGTGGACAATGGCCTTACCCCTCTTACTCACACAGTAATGGGTTGACGACGACTCAAGGCAGGCATAATTATAATAACTGTTTTAATACATCACTATAAAATATTTATAATAAATAAAAACAAAAATACACATATTTTATATACGCTGATGGTAATTCACAAGGCCATTGTACAAGGGAAAGCGACTTAACAAGTGGCTACTTTCACATCCCGTGTGCATTTTCCAAACAACAAACGACGAGCACTAATAACTTTATTGAAATGTTACCTGTTATTTACAAAATAATTCGAATTCAAGTATTTATATGATATTTACATATTTGCATACTTTCGTTAAGTACTTACTACATCCAAACTCACTAAAGACATTTTTTTTAATTCATGTGTGTTGTACTTATCTAGGATTCCACCAAAGTTGATACTGTACTTTTTCATAACTAAATACAACATAACAAACTATTTCTATAATAGCTATGATGGGATCGAAGGTTGTAGCAAGTCGATAAATTGAGTAAACAAGTAAGTTATTATAACCTCATAATTATATAGAAATAATGTAAAACTCATAATAAACCTTCATTTCCTTTTTTTTTCAAGATCTGTAATTTTATCTTCTAACTTCTTATATATCTCTATCAGAGATCTATCAACAATCTACATATAAACGGAGTAACAAAATATCGTATTCTTTTTAAAATATCAAACACGAAAGCCTACAGTAGTATACCTACATCGTATCCCCAAAAATGTTGGTACATCCGCACGTCATCTGTAAAATTGGAACTTCAAATCGAACGCGAATTGCAATCCGGAGCGTTCCCACGCCAAAAAACAAAACCGAGACACGTCAGCCGCTCGAAACGAAGCGCGAAAAAATCCTAGCGGATCGCATATCGCGCCCGCACAAAACGCATCTCGGTTTTCGTTCGAAGAAGTAATTAAAAAACGTAGTATAAGGTTGATCACAGGCACCGATAACTTGTGCTACCGTTTACGCGCTTTGTTCGAGATAATAATAAAACTCAAACAATGGGGGCAGAATAAGACCGTCTGCCTCAAACACGCCCTACTTGAAAGATAAAAAATATTACGTGTAGTGGACGTGTTCGTCTTATTACGTTCCCAAGCTCATCGGAACTTACCGCACTGTCGCTTGTTTATTTGTGCGTTCGTGGAAATATTTCTTCGTTTTATTTTTTCTTAAATCTAGACTAGACGTGAGTTGATTAGAGAGATGTTCAGATATCCATGGGGGGCAAATGCCACTTATAATCAGGCTGCATGCTCATTTACTACTTCGATATTATAAAAAAAATCTAATATCATTTTTTTTACCTAATACGTGTCCAAATTTCTCAATTTTGCCTACTATAAATTGTAAAATTTGATGGATTGAATAACTATCGCATATTTATTTGATCTAATTGTTGATTTTTTAAATCTGTAAAATAGTTACCTACTTCTAAAAAAGCAACCTAAATGTCTAATACTTTTTAAGCAATAAAAAAAGCTGATTAGATAATATACAATTAGGTATTACTTTACAAGTTTTAATTCAATATTTTATGGCTATATTTTTAAAAATCCTTTCTTAATAATCATATTGGTTATATAAGGAACCTCCGTAATGTACGATCACTAATTTAGGCTGTGTATTGGCTGACAATCAAGGATGTAAGAATTTTTATTATGCAAATCGATTCTATGGACTTAGGCAATACAAACCACGTACCTACTTTTTAAATATAATTATTGTATTATTCGGATGAATCAGTATATCCTCTGTGTTGGATAAAAGGGTGTAAGTTGATTGCCTAGGATATGTATGGCTTATAATATTTGTAAACGTCATTCAAGAACAAATTGATGTATTTGATGTTAATTTCACTTCTTAGTAAGTTCGATAGATATTAAAAAATAACCCAATGACAAAAAATAAAAAGTATTAAGTCATGACCGGAAGGAATAACTGGAAGTACTCACAAGTAAGTAACACGTGTATATCACCCTTATGTGGAATTGTTGTGTAAAACTCATGGAACTCACGACCTAATGAAAGTACAGTCAACCACAAAAATTATATTAAATTTATATTTCAAAATCCATTAAATAAAATATATATATATTTGTGAGGTCCTTTCGTAAGACTTCTGTTTTATATTCCCATTTTATCACGTGTGTATAACGTAAGAATTTCGATTTAATAACAAAGAAATATAATAATATAATCATTATTACCATATATCGTTTACACTAAACTAGATTAAGAGTTCCAAAAAAAATAGAAATGCATATTATAAATCAGCTCTACCTATGTCGAAAGTTAAATGAGTCTGCAACTAAACTAAAAACCAACTTTAATTCGCATGCTAATCATATCGGACAAACACCGTCACAAATGGTCATCCATATTAATTTTTACCACCTCATAGCAAAAAAATTTAAAAACTTTTAGTGTCCGACTGTACCGGCGCGCACCTGGGTCGCCGGGGGCTCTTATTCAAATGCAAATCAAACGTTCCATTTTAAAAATCTACCATCTCGGCACTCCTTGCTTCCGGAACGACTTATGTCCAATCGCTACCGATGGTAGTATGTGCTGCCAATCAAATTGAAATCATAAAAACATATACTTAAATACAGTTTGCTTTGTACCAAATTGGTACTTACGTCAAGTTGGTATTGAGTTGGATTGTCGTTTGGGACCTTTTAGGGCAAATTTCGAGTACCCAGGTGTGCTCCCGATCCGGTTAAGGGAAGCGGCCTTGTTAGGGATTCCCGTATAAAATGGTTTAATGGTTTGTTTTTAATTTCATTTTTACATTCACGACTCTACGTAGTGAATCGTTGACAATAATGTACCTAATGATGGAGTTTTATTGGTAAAATTATTTTAATTTGTATACTTGGTTTTATGTACCCACTTATATGTTGAATATTCTCTTTTTCCTTGTATTTTAGATGAAAAAGGGGTAATTTGACCCAATTGAACGCGTTTCATGATAATGCATGAGAATCAAACGATGTGAGAAGCAACAAATCTGTAGTCAACCTCAGGAAACCTCTAATCTTATCTGAGATGTTCAGATATCCATGGGGGGCAAATGCCACTTATAATCAGGCGGACTGCATGCTCATTTACTACTTCGATATTATAAAAAAATCTAATATCATTTTTTTTACCTACCTCGTATCGAAATTTCACAATTTTTGCCTACTATAAATTGTAAAACTCGACGGATTGAATAACTATCGCATATTTATGTTATCTAATTGTTGATTTTTTAATTCTATAAAGTAGTTACCTACTTCTAAAAAAGCAACCTAAATGTCTAATACTTTTTAAGCAATTAAAAAAATGTGATTTAAAAAATATCATGCTAGCATATAATACTTTTTAAATCACAATTCAATAAGTTCAATATGTATGGATACAACAGCATTATTAAAGCGTGTTATTAACACGGTATTACCGTTGCATATGCTATTGTTTTACGATTCGACATTGTTTGTGGCAAATAACATCGATCGTGTAATGCATAATACGTTACATGCAAACCCTAAAATGTTGCATTGACACTTCGCAAATAAAATGTTACGAAAAATACATAATTTAAGTTTATTTACGAAATCAAATTAAAACACTTTCATGCAATGTTCAACAGTTGTTTTATTTTATTTATTATTAACTACTTTCTTATTTTTTTACTTATTATAAAGATCATACAATATTACTTGCAGTTTCGCTTTAAATTAAGCAATATAATCACACTAAATTTAATGCTTGTCATGTATGTATTACATTTTTTACGAGAGAGCAAAAACATACAAAAATTGATAAGAATCGTTACTTATACGAATATCCTCTATTTTTTAGGATTTCTTTAAATAATTTATTTTAATATAGCTGGTATCTTGATACTATTCTTAATAATTTTCAGCAATCACCTACTACGGTTCAAACAAATAAAAACATATCCCTTTCACAGAAAAACAGCTTCGTTACAACACTAAGGAACCCTAAAAACGGATCTTACGTACACAAACGCATCGTAAAACGTGTGTACATCTCAATATATAAATTAATTTATGTGAGCGTCATTACCGCAGCTTGTTCCTATTGTTCCACCACTAATTGTTGTAGCCCTGCTCCGGGTGAATGCACCATGTAGCGTACACACGTCGCAATTGCAATGCAATTATTTTCTACACTATTATTTTTTACTTTCACATATTAAACCACTAAACGCAAGTAATCTAGCAGAATCATAAGGGTGCTTTTACACGAACGTACGCGGTGGATAAGTTATGGATGTCAAATCGACGAATAGGTTTGATAGATTTTGATTGAACAAAATTTTATTTAAAGAAAATGGAACAGAAAAAGAATTGATAGGGTCAAGACTTAAGACAATTACAGACAAAATAATGAG
The DNA here is from genome assembly GCA_018250295.1 of Spathilepia clonius. Classification (NCBI taxonomy): domain Eukaryota; kingdom Metazoa; phylum Arthropoda; class Insecta; order Lepidoptera; family Hesperiidae; genus Spathilepia; species Spathilepia clonius. The sequence goes on along the minus strand of DWRA01000579.1, from coordinate 6,507 downwards.
TTATAAATAAAACAAACAATTCACAAAATGCAAACAAATGATAAAAATAAAACAACCTTGTAAAATAAAATAAATAAATAAAAAGAAAAAACGTACAAGATTTTTATTAATATGATACAAAAAAATATTATAATCACGCAATCCTAGTAGTGGAGTTGTACGTCACAAGTGGCAAGACTTAATATATAGTAATGATCACTTTCTAGATAAGTATTTAGAATTTATTTTTATTTATTAGGTATAATCACCGGCTATTTACGCGAAGTAATTGCATTAAAATTGTGACTACCACTTGAATATTACTTTTGTTAAACTCTGCTATAAACATGGAATAAATAATATTTTTGATATCTACCCATACTGTACTTAATATTCATTTATTAGTCAAATCTTAATATTTACCAATCTGTGTACCTAATCAACAATTAGTTAATAGCTAGATACATCATTACGTCACTTATTCCAAAAGTATCAGTTCCAATTATTTCTTATCAAGTTAAAGAATTCATAGAGCGGTCATAAATTTAAAAGATACCATTCACTTTCATGATAAAAAAATTAACATCATTATGGTGCTCCAAATCCCATTAGTAATAAAAAAACACAATCGATCATCGGACCTCACGCGGTAGGCCAGACAGCGTGGCACCATGGTATCTGCCATCGCATTCCTGTTGGGCTCAAATATTAGATGAAATATTCCTGGGTGGAATGTTTGACGTGTTTGAGGTACCAAAACATTTAGCAAGTATTCTTGCTATATTATATTGGCACAAATGTTGGAAGCCTTTTTTATTTTGCTAAATAATTATATACCTATATAAATGACACAAATAACCGGACTATTATTTATTTACAAATAATGAATATTTCGTAAATTATACAATTTATTATTTCCATGAACTCTAATATACTATTCTACCATATACTATATGTATATTACAAGAGCACTCAAAACTATTATCAAAGATATAGATTAAAATGTATTCAATAAATAATATTTTACATACATATTTTATCAAGCAAAGAAAATATATTAGGTAAACAAACTTATAAACGACCTAGGAACAATATTTATGATCACAGTCGAAAGGAAACCAAGTAACAAAAAATATTCTATTTTACTAATATCGGATTAAGTTTGCGATAAAAATATACTGGAGTCTTGGTTACCAAGAGTTTGTGCATTTATCTTCGGCCACGCAAATCACAGAAATCGAATAAGTCACCCATAAAAACCAGCTCCGTCTGCGGACCGGCCACACAAAGGGCTCATAGTTCGCCAATAATAATAATAGTTAATAGTTTTCTGAACATCTATAGAAACGTGATTTAGTGGACTCAAAAGTAAGGCAGTAAATCAAAGAGCTATCTCGGACCGAATCCAATACTCAATATAATAATCCCGAAGGACACGTGCTCTCTCATTACTTGAAGTTATTCCTTACCCGATTTAAAATAAATAAATTTTATTACGCCATCTGTCATAAAGGTTATAAAACTTGCCGTGCGAGTCGGCAGGAGTCAGCCTGCGTTCGCTTCATGCTTGACATTTACTGTCGATGAAACTTAGGGCTCATCTACACCAGGTCGGCGCATTCGCTTGCACACCAATGGCGCAAATCACTGCATTAAAAAATCTATCGTTTGACGCCTGAGCTTGCTGTCGAAAGTCGAACAACGTCTATTCAAGCATCTTTGGTACGAGATGGTCAATTGAAGCCGGCAGTCAAAGGCAATTTTCGCTGGTGGAAATCGCAAGACTCGACGTAAACAATGCTCAAAGTCAGCCACTTTCGGCAGTACGTAGTAGTTTGCTAAAAGTGGCAGACTACCTAGTGTGCACGAGCCCTTATGTTACTGTTAATACCATAAGCGATGGTGTTTCCTCATTACGAAGTCGACATCCGATTTACAACTTGTCAAAATTTAAGCGGCGCGCTATACGTTTCCCAGACGTTTTTTGATGGCCATATTAACCTCGTACGGTAGACAATATGGTATCGCGTATAAGTGCTAAGAGCATGCTTATGCATATTCCATGTATGGCATGGACATGAAAATCTTTTCAAACTTTATTGATCTAACGCTAGAGATTAGTATGTGACTACGTCATCAATTATGCAAACATTACACAATCTAACTAACACATTAGCTGTATTCGACCTGCACATCAAAGATACAAATATTGTTTAGTATAAATTTTTCTTTATCTTTAATAATATTCGTTGTAAAACAACGGTAGTTACCCAATTTCAATTACCCTCAGAATTGAATGAAGAGATTAACGATAAAGTAGACATATTAATCATATATTAATACGATGCTTTTCCGAAATATTTAGTTTTCTTATATAATATATGATATTTAAAGTATTATAACCTGATACACCTATTTTACGGAATTCAAGATAATATCAATAACTTTGCTAATATCAAATAGTTTTATAATATTAAACGTAATTAAACTTTGCATACCCATATGAACCCTGCTACTAACATTAATTCTGAAAGTTTATTATGGAAATAAAACGCCGTATACTATTAAATTGCAAGTGATGTCTTGTCAAAAGCGTTTAATAATAAAGGGAATGATGCTTGAAAAAGCTCCACTCGTGAAGTTCAATTACATATCCCAGTGTATAAATGAAAAAGTGGTTACCACTCGAAACTCCATCCAGGCAAATTAAATTCATACACGAAATGTAATAACAGTGGGCATCAAAAGGCCTCGACTGTCCGTGCGGAGCTTTCCTTTTAATTAGACCCTAAGTACTCGTTAAAAAACAAGATCTTCCCAAACAGACAAAGCGCGTACTAACAAACATTGCGAATGTAAAAAACGTTGGATAAATAAGTGGAAAAATACAGGTAAGTCCACGAGGGGTTTTGTACGGTCCGGCCGGCCACTTAGGTCATCCTGCGAAATAAAGGCCCAAGTTTTTTATATCGCTTTTAAATGCGAAGCCCGTACGGCAGTCAGACCCGCCTCATCCCCTTCACGATAATGTGAAAGGAAACAAACGAAAGAAAATGTTGCCGAGCGCCCGTTCACTTTTATTGAACAGTCTTGTACGTAGTTTCGATTGCAAATAGTTCGAGTAATTCAGTTAGCTGGCTCCGCAAAACGAATAAAAATTGAGCACTAAATGACTAACGGACAAGAGTTTACCTGGAAAAAGCGAATTCACTAAATCAGCGAGACGTATAACGAGGTACTGCAGCTGTTTAGACGCGCGACTGCCCATTGTATGCTTATTCGGAACTTAATTCAACATTGATTGATTTTCGAATATGGCCGTTTTTTATATTGAGTAGCAGCGTGAGTTTGCAGTCTACCTAAATGTAACTGGTCACTACCGCCCACGGACACATGTGACCAACTTCATGTAGGACAGGTTCTACCTGTAGCTGATGACAGAAGACTTACCACTACTAACAACTAAGTTCGTTTTGGCTCATAGGGGAGTGAGCCTGCATTGATACTCTTTCATCGAAAGGCAGAACAGCTTAACGGTAGAAACAGGTTCAGCTGTGCAGCTTCCCATCGAAGCATAAAGGTTGTACCATTCTAAATATTAACATTTTGAGAAACAAATTAGTTATTTGACAGTTCCGCTAACAAAAACGTAGGATGCCTGCTACGGACGGGTTCCCGACACCAAATTTATATAAATCTTGGCTTGTTTGCGACCACCTACCCGCCTTTGATATCGAAGTTCCCGTGTGTGAAGCTATACGTTTTCAATTCGGCCACCGAGGGAGGGTTAGTGCGCTCGACGGTCACGAGGGGGCGCCACTGAGTGTTTGAAGCGGTGATTAGTAATGCGGTGGGGGCTTATGGCGAAATAATCTTAGTGGAGACGTTAATGAGAAAACATTTTACTGGTCGCCAGGGGTACTTGACGATTAATTAATTTCTCTTTCGGTTTTTCTGCCCCGAGGTTTAGCATGAGGTTGGGATTGAGGGCCTGTTACGTTTTAAGTATCCATTTCTTAATTTTCATTAAATTTTAGCAGTAATTTGACGCTTCACGATTTCTTCTCTCATACTTTTGTATCAGAATTCCTGGTATCGTACATGTCATAGACACGCATAAGGACGATAACAGAAATACCCGGACCTAGAAAAGGAATCTAAATTCATCATTTACGTAGTCGCCTTGCCGAGGATCGAACCCGGATTCCCTATTGTAACCAGTCACACCAGTCCCTGATTATTTTTATCACACGTATATTCATGATATGCCATTTTCTTTAATTTGCATATTACTAATCATAATTAAAAAAATCTTATAATTGTTAGCAAGAAATAAGTAATTAGGTTACAGAACAGGGCAGTGAGTGCGAACGGTAAATTCCCATTGTCACGTTATCGCTAGGCCCCAGGCGTCGGAATATTAGGAGGCAACTTTAATTCCCTGACGCTAGGCAACTTTTAATTTCGTCTAGAATTTGAAGAATTTTAATTTTCCGTCCTTATTTAAATATTTAATAGGGTACCTACTAGTTGGCTGTTTATTAAGAATGCAGAATGAATTTCAGCTTCCTGCATCAGTTCTTAGTTGGAATTAGCATGTGTTTCTGAAGTTCTTAGTAACTAATCATTATTAACTTTAATTGTCAAAGTAGTGAAATAGAAATATCGGAAATAAAAATATGTCTTTATTTTAGATAAGATGTGGGGAATCTATTACAACGTATCGACTAGGCTAAGATGATGCACTATGTATTTAAATCTGATTTTGATTCATCTTTAAGGTGGTAAATACTTTTGTGATTCGGCCGGCAGCACCACCGCCACATAAATTTGTACCTAATAAGAGCAATTTGAAGCGGTGCTATATTTTTGTCTGGAAGGTGCGGTAAGGGAAACATACTCATGTGAGGGGTTCCAACTTATTTAAATACTAAATATACATATACCTATGTTTCTGTGGCACTTGAAAATGATCTTAGCAGAGTCTTAGCCAACTAATACACTTAATAGTTTCCACCAACTTCAATACTTACTATTTGAATCAAGAAAAATCGTCACCCGCGGCACCTTAACTCAATATCTTATCCAAACGGGGGTGCACGTAGCGCCCAGAAGCGAGATAATGTCGAGCCACGTGCGCTCGCACACTCCATCGAATCGCAATACGTACCCAATCAGGATTATACAAATCCCTCGCGGCTATCCGGGGACGGGAAAATAATTACGATCGAGCCGAGTTAATCAAGTGCTGACGAGAATTGAGGAAAAATTCCCTAATATACTACCCGTTTTGCCGTATTGCTGTTACGTTTGTACTTAGCTGGGCTAATGGATTTGTGTCTGATGACTGTGACTGGTTATAAATTAGTTATCATTTGCTGTAATGGTGAAGGAAACCATAGTGAGGAAATTTAAACACCTCACCCTTTAACACTTCAGATTCTTGGAAAAGTTAAGGATGAAAGGGTGGAAGCCTTTTTTGAGACAATTTCAGCTTATTCAAGGCCCAATATCGCAATCTATCAGGTGAAATCATATAGGGATAAAGTCCAAATTCAATTATTTCTCACTGCAATGTGTAGTTCATACTTCGATGAATAAAATCAGATTATACCTTATTTATTGTTTTCAATATATTTTACATCAATTAAATGTATCTGTTACAGTTAAAACCAGTTTTTAGTTAGAATGCGTTTTCCCTAGTTAAAACTAGTTTTTACTAAATGCATTTATTAAAAGTAAAATTAGTTAATGCTCAAAATGGAAAATCACTGAAAACTAGTTCTTACTAGACAACACGCGTTTTTTCGAAGCGAGTCAGTTAAATCTATTTTCAAAGTTCATTGTACCTTATTCATTGATCGCGAGACGTCACCTGATTCGACAAGTAATATAATAAAAAATACCAATTTTCAACCAACTTTTTATGTTTAAGGTTTAATTCCATAATAACGTCTAATATGCCTCACCCAACTTCAAACTTCAAAGACAATTGTCTTTGAGGGTCTGCTCCAGCATAACTCACTAAAATAGATTTAAAAGTTGCAGAACTTTTTGTGATTCAACTTCGATAACACCACAACTAGAGCTATTATGGCCTACTAACAGTAGTATTAAGCGCTGCTATGTTCTGGGTGAAGGTAGCAAGAGAGGCATATTTTTCCAATCATTCCAATTATAATCCCAAAGGTAACAACGTATGTGTGTCAGACCTAAGATAATACTAAATTTATATAGGGACGACTGCAGATGTCCATCACCAGCAGTAGTCACTTACCATCAGGTCCGCTGTACGTTCGTTTGCCACGTCTACCCGTCGTTTTTCCGGAAAATTGGAAAAAATCGAATTCTTATAATCTTTAATAACTCGAATATTTGTAGTCCGATTTAATTTTATTTATTTCGTTTGCGGTACTTTCGTTCTTGACATTTACTATGCAAATATGACTCTGTGTCCCTTTTTTGTTACGAGGAGGTACGCACTGGTACCCGGTACGTGGGACGTACGATATGTGGGATTTTTACCCA
>DWRA01000578.1:0-23251 GCA_018250295.1 Spathilepia clonius | reverse complement strand
GCCCATGGACATTTGTGATCCACCTCAGATAACCAGAATCGCAACTGAAGTCGACCACAGATGCGTTGCTACCCCTGAGCACTAAGTTGGAATGCCTCGTTAAGTTTATCTCCCTTATAACTTATAAGAACACAGCGCTTAACACTGCTGTTATTAAGCAAAAAAAGTGTAGCGGTGTAGCCGCCGGAGTCGAACTACAAGAGTTTCTACCACCTTTGTAATGTTACTAGTCATCCGTCTTCGTGGTCGAAATTCAACCGAGTTCGAATTGAAAACTTAATTTTACATTCACTGCAGTTGTGTTTGACATCGAGTAAGATTATACACAAATAATATGTGTGTGTGTCAAACGCGTGGTAGTGTGTGTAATTATCTTTTTATTTTCATGCTTTTTTTTTAAATATTAGCGATCTCCACTCCTACTCTATACAAACTATAAGTGTGCCTAATTTGATATTCCTCTGCCCGCGCAATTTTCGTAAAATGGGGTACAAAGTTTGTGCTTCACGTATTAATATATAGATTCGTTATTGTAGCCAGCAAACAGGCACAGGAAAATGACTGATTCATTATCAGATGTTCTCAATCTGGTCGTAAGGACTCCAATACGTAACTGTGTGCAATAAAAACCACCGCAAACGTCTTGAAATAGCCTCAAATAAGTGGAAACATGAATTACTATTTTAACTTTAAGGGAAATTGCCACATTGATTTTGCTATATTTGTTCCTTACAATGTCTCTTCAGATGGAGTGGCTGTCCAATGAAGAGAAGTCTCGCAGCATGATGCCCTATCTTGTGAATCTGCCGCCCCTGGACAGCGACATGAATGCCACCGTCACCACACCCGAAGAAACCAAAGAGGAAGCACCTAAGACCAAGGTCTCCAAGAAGAAATCAAAAGAGGTGGATATGGATAAGTGACAGCACTCGTCTGAGGGCCACGGCAAACTTCCTGGTCCCCAGCCTATCTCGATGACGACCTTAACCACGACCACTGCCAAATTTATTCTCCATTTGCCAGATCCCCTCAAAGTAGAGATCGACTTCGCGAACCGCACTGTGCTTCTCGTTGACCTAACTGACACCCAGATGACGTTGCTGCGCTCTCTGGCTGACAACATGAAGACCCAAGGCCAGAAAAAGAGGCGAAAGGGTAAAAGCGCTTGACAAACAAAGCCCCAGCAGATATGGTACCGACCGATCCGATGGCGTCCAAGTCGGTGGCGAAAATTCAAGTATTTTATTAAACCTTTCCTTTTCCTGATTCCATGTGGCGCGTTCCTTTATTACTTTTACATTTTACCGGACTATTGGAGCTGCTCTTTACAGTTTGATAGCAATGAACGACCCCCGTCTGAAATATTGAAAGAATTGTATAATGACGGAATACTGCAGTTCCATTTGAGTAGGGATGCAAGAGTTAAGTTGTATCAATACAAGATGTACGGCGACCCTGAAGTGTTCTTTGCTTAATTTCCTTTCCATTTATATTTCATCGGTTTAAAGCACAAATAAGATTAACTATGTAAATATAATATACAGTAGTGTCCACTACACTTCAGATAACACAGTCTGGACATTATGGTAAAGTTAGTTGTACTGATTAAATGGGATAAGTTAAGAGCTAAGGAGTCAGATGGGTCTTAGAACATCTGTATTCTCCTTAATATTTTCGGTAAAAAGGGTACAATTTATACCACATACAGGTTTCTTGAAATATCCACGTATATACAGACGAAATCTGTCTTGTTTCATTAAATAGGTTGTGACCCTTTTTACTAACTACCAATACGTCTGTAGTAATGTTTACATAAACACAAAAAACTTATTAGTATATGTATACATAATGTATATAAATACATGTTTCTATCTACTTTTGTATGTAACTATGGAAGTTCTTTCGCGATTATATGTGGTAATTAAAATATAAATTAAGTAAGGTTGTTTAGTTAACAATCGATTATGTGAATTGATTATTCAAATTTCGGATACGATATACGTAGGATATTTGAATATCGATTTTTCCTACTTCATATAATCTTACAAGTTGATTATTCGAATATTTATTATCCATTTAAAACCCTAAACGTTTTTCTTCTTTGAACGTGGGTTTGAAAATCGATTTAAAATCCGTTTGAATAATCAACCTTCCTGAACATTCGAGACGGAGATAAGCGACACTATATTAAAAGGGCTTGATTTTTGCCCTTCTTTGCTGCATTTTATTCGATTCTATCGAAACAATTGGATCGATATTTATTCATTGGCTTGGTAATAGAAGGAGGTCGGGTCTAGTAACTAACTTTAGGAAAAAAAAATGTTTGAAGAAAACATGTATCTTGATTAGATTCAATTGTGATGTCTTCAATCTTTCACTGTCCTTTCACTGAGAGGGATTTTTTGAGGGGGACTTTTCAGTCCATTAAAATTATACAAGGAAACATTTTTATTTGAATAAAATTTATTCTTGCATACTGAATTTGCCATATCTTGGTTTTTGCTTTTGCAGCGTCATTGTAGTACTTTTTAGCATTTTTAGGCTAACCAGACCCGAAGTCCTTCAGTTCGTTGGTCAATGTTACATACATTGTTCAATATTTTGCTGGAATCATCGCTAGGCAGATTCGTTTCAAATTATGCTTTTAGGTGATAGCGGCTTGATATTTCTCGCCAGTGATATATTTTTTTATTCACATGTCTCTTATTCGATCGCGGGTTGACCGGTTCCTATATAATAAATAGAAAAGACAAAAGAAAGAAACAATTTTATTTATATCTCGGGCTTTGGTGATTTTCGGTTGTACGGTTAAAGGCACACTAAATGTTGGTTAAAAGTTATATTGATTTCTTTATGTATTTTTGTTTTATTTACGTTTTTGAGTTTTTGTTTGATGTTTGTTATTTTTATGTTATTAAAGCATTTAGTTCTGACATTGATATTACTTAATACATAATGCTTGACAGTAACCATTTCAAAAAGAATGAAGGAAATACTGTTTTTGATCTATCAGTGTTGATTCGGGTTTTTAATTATTACATTATAAGGTTGATTTGCTTCTTCTATGGGTTCAATATGGTTTTTAAATTCGACATTCCAAACTTGCAAACAGTTTTCTTTAATGTCACAAATGTATCTCCTATGAAAATGATAACATATATTAATGATAATCTATAAATTATGTCACAAAAAATTTAAACACTCAACACTAGATGTCCAAAATAGAATGTGATAATTGAACTATTAGTCTATTCACGCCATCTTTAAAAAACGGAACAATCAAAGATACTAATGCACGTAGTATTTTTGTTTTTGTTTTGTAATTCTACCTTCTGACACTGATCCCGTAGCCTTCTTGTTTCACGTATCCCTAAGTATACTAACACCGTGTCAAAGTTTATTTTGTATTAGTTTGTATGTCACTACCTCAACAGGATCCTTACACCTCACTCTGTCTCATTTTGTGAACTCTGCGTAAACATACGACATAATTTATAGACGTACTTAAACACCTTCGATTTCGATATTAGTATTCGATCACGTACTTTCGCGATTTCGTACTGGCTGCGACATTTGTTAAAGTTGCAAGTGTATTATAGGTGACGGATTATATATTTTTGTATGTATTGGTTAAATTTACTAATGATTTGCATTTTTAACTATCTAACTCAAAATTACCAATAATATAAGCTATGTATTGCCTGTGACTTCATCCGCTTACCGGACAATGTCTGACACGGTAGTGGATATAACCTATCAACTTTAGTCACCAACACGCACAACCAAGCGATAAATATTACTTTCTGTCTAGGAGACGCTCATGCGCATGTCGTGTACTCCGAAGTGCTGATTTCTTCAATATTCATATACATTTATGATATATTTTGGCTAAAACCTGTTTTAAGTTTTAACTGTTTTAACTCCTACTGGGTGCGGACTTTCACCACAATCGGGGAATTCTGTTTTAATGATCTATTTTGCTGACATAATACCAAAAAATGAAAAAGGAAACTATTTCCACTGGATGTATATTTTGGTTATTTGGTCTATGAGCTAAGCTTTTGAATTTGATAAATTTCTACCAAAATTATTAGTATATTAGCATTCACTGATTAAGTTCCAAATGTTTATTTTTATTTGCGTCGAGCTATATCTGCGAAGTAAATTAAGCCTAAAGTTATCTCGAAGATTTTGGGATTATAAAATGGTCGGGATCGCGAGAATTCAAATTCTATTCTTATCTTAATTTTTATCGCCCTTTAGGTATATATCCATTTATTTACTATTTACTTGGTAAAAGAAATACATATTTTAACTAAAGTTTCTATAATCACGTCCAAAAGAAGACTGAAGAAGTTTTTATCTGACTATACAAACACTATTTTTCCGGTCGTCTATACTCTTGTAAGTTCCTCCTCTCAATAGTTAATTTTAATTGTCATAACACGGCTCGGCCATCTTCAGAAATCTTATGAGGTAAGGGGATCAAACCCTAATTTAGCAGTCGGGTGAAAAAGACTGTGATCTTTTTGGGATGAAAAGTAAATATAAATTTAATTCATTACATAAAGTTAGTTGAAAATATTTTGTTTGTTATGGAAATGTATGGTGTTATTCTATTAAGGCGTGCTATATGTTTAATATTCGGCTGATCAAGGAATTAAAAGCGTTGTGCTGTTGCTTACATCTGGTCTTTAAATAACTTATTGTTCGATACAGGCACCTATTAATTGGCGTTATTCCGATTGTTTCAGTACCCTCTTGAGTCTCATGCGAAATCTAAACCTATAGCTCATCTCCAGGTTATCAGGCCGCCTGATGGCCAGCGCAGTCCTTTCCAGCGCAAAGTTATCTTTAATTATTAAAGTTGCTTGTACATTCTGATTTAGATGTGGTGACGCAGGTAAAATTGCGTGGCCCATTCTCCAAAAACTTCTGGAGTCCTGAGATAAACATCAAGAAAGATTTCTGCTCTATTAAATGTCTCTTTATGTGAAACATATAAATAAAAAACTCATATATTTCACATTGCGTGTAATAATTTCAACTAACTTTTCGATAATGACTATTTCTAGGCCTAATCTATAGACGATTACGAATCGACTGTACATAACTGAACTTGTTACGTTAGATGATGAATGAAAATTCTCATGTGTTCTGAAAGAGCACTCACTTCGACCGAATAAGTTGCATTTTACTTTATTTTTGCATCTGAATTTGCGTAGTGTAGAGTATGAATGGTTCTTTAGTTATAACTCGTAGATAGGTGTAGGGTGTAATGATTTGATAATCGATAAGAACGATTTAGTTTTTGAAATCTGTATCTGCGTAATGTTTGGGTCAACCTCTTTGATTTGTTTTGCTATATTCTGGTTTGTAGGATGTTGTGAAGCACCTGAATTCACGAGACGTTCCAATTTAGTCCTCGGAGGCAACACATTTGTGATCAACCACAGTTAGGACTCCAGTCTTATTTACGTAGACAGGTGACCACGTTCCCCAGTGGTCAATGGTAGCACAAAAATGGAAAGCAAATAACTAACGAAGGTTTATTTTTTTACTGTGTAAATATTCTATTGCTTATTTAATGATTGAATTGCTTTACATAATTTTGAATGATGTGCTTTGTTCTATCGTAAAATTCAAAACACACTCATGTTTCTACTCTAAATTTATATATTAAGCTCATACATAATAATATAAAATAGTACATAAGAAACGTCTTTATATACTAGGGGACGTTACAATAGTTCTGTATTAAAACAGTGTCTTTTGTAAGGGTTATTTATGTGTAACCAGGTCATCTGTAAATTCCCCCATGCAAAATATTTAGATTTGGCACAATTTGTCACATTGTTACTGCCACAAAATTATGTGAATTATCACGTCACGAAACGTAACAGCCTGCAAACTAGAGACTTAATTGAGGGATAATTCAGTTCGGGTCTTTAATCAGTTGGCTTTACTCTTTAAGAGGCAGTACGCAAGTGCTCATATGCCATCGATTCCGTATCATCGATTCACATATATGATTAAAGGTCCGATCAAACTATCACTCGACAAAAAGACTATAGTGTTGATGGGCTTTTAGGACGCATCCGTTTTGTGACATATGACATGCGTCGCACTTTGAAAACATTCGGCACATGAGAATTTATCGATGACCTTTAATAAAATTTCATTATCACGAAATTAATATTAAATTGGCCCTAACCCGTTATTGTAATTTTGCACTATGTATATGTAACACAAATTGCCATTACAGTGTGTGTTAACGCCTGTGTTATATAGTGCCGGCATAATATTTGATAGTGTTTAATAATAGTTACATAAATGATTATAAGTGATATAAATAATGTGAAATATTCTCAACATGCACCGAACACGTACAAAAATGTAAAAATCCAGAAAGAGTGACATTGAGCCTCTTCGTCGATAAATTTTCTGTAAATAGAAGTACTTTATGAAATTCTACAACCGAAATGTTTACAGTCATAGTTTTACGAATGAGTGTTTAGTGATAAAGTAAAATTTGATTATGGATGTAAAAATATAATTATGTTGCCCGTGGTACTTCTTATGCGGCCAGTTTTATATAGTGTTTTGATGTACCAGAGACAATTTTACTATATTTGTTTCTATTTGACAGATGAGTTTGTACAGATTATCAAATTGATTAGTCGGATCAGTCTAGTAATTTGTATTCGTTTTACGAACTTTTTATTATTAAAAATACATACTGCTTACATAGGCATGTAAACGTCAAATAGAAAGTTGTATAGTGTCCTGAGTATGAAATGACCGATAATGGTTAATTACAGCTCTGAAATGGAATACATCTCGAAATAACTTGTGTAAATTCGGAGTCTTGGCTATTTTGATAATACTATGTGTCCCCAGTAGAAGTGCATTTATTTTTACTGTAAATGTTCTACATAATTTATATTAACGTTTATCTGTGTACAAGTTGAGTGTAATTGTACTGGTATAAAGAAATAATCCTTAGATTTAATTATTGCATTAATACGATGGTTTCGACTCTGTAGTGTTGAGTCGATTCTAGTTACCGGAAACCTGATTACCAGATTTAATATAGTGATCATTTCTATATGTACTATATGTGGAACGCTGCATTGGATGTTTTTGCTTACATATTCCCATCATGTATAATATTGGGAAATGTTTACAATACGTGAACCTAATTTATTATGATGTTTCTTAAATACTAGTGGTAAGATTGGTATTGATGTTATTATCGGATTAGTTGTATGATGCATGTGCAAGTTTACGGTTTGTAGATTCGTTTCGGGTTTTGAGGCTTGTTTTGGACCTATTTGAGGGCCCTTTAGGAGTACCGATAACACAACCCAAACTATAAAATAAGAAAATTGGTGTAGATTACAATTAATCTTTTAATCATATTTGGTGTTTTATGTCGATTGTGTGTATTTTCCTTGCTGTATGGCTTAATACTATGCCCACAAGGATACTAAATATAAGACTATCAATTGTTATCTGGTACAATGATAATATTTGATTCATATACCAGTATTTAAGATGTTCTTAATAGTGTCAAAAAGCGAGATCGTTTTCAATGTCTAAAGTTAATCCAATTTTTGAATGTGATTTTACGTATCAATATTGAATTAGTCATTAAATTTAATTGCTGTCATAGATAGGTGGCCCAAAATGTTATAATAATAATTTGTGTATCTAATTGTATGGATATTTGATGTAAACGTTTGTGAAAATCCAATTCTTTGACCGGTTCATGCTTACAATTATAGTTACAGGATTTAATAATTTATTATCGATCAGTAGATTTCTAGGGCTGGACTGGAATAAGGTGTGTTAACTTTGAACAATTACAATGCTGTTGTTCAGTCTTGCTAGCTATCAGATATACAATTCCAATAACCCTATAAGAATGCTTAGTTACTGGAATACATCTGTCTTAGGAATATATACCTGCTAGAAATATACTTTCCAGATTTTCCAGTCACTAGCGGTAATTGTATTCTGTATTGTGAACCGGTCTTCATATAAGTATGTAATTTATAAGATAATTGATATCAGCTTTGAGTATATGTTGAATTGGTAATCGTAGTTTTGTGTCAATACCGAATGGTAAAGTATATTGATTGTCAAATCTATTACGTGTGTAGCAACTATTAGAATTTTTAGTCGGAATATCTGTTTCATTTCAATTACCTTCCAACTACCTTACACAGGGCAGAATAAAAGAAATTTGCGGTAATTTTTTTTATCGACAGGTTACACATACACGCACTTGGCTTTTACTATAACACTAGTACTAGAACTAGTAAACCAATGTTAATAGATATCGTTCAGTTTACATTAGGTTGGGCCGATAGTTTGCCATTTGTCGACTGGAATCTTGGTGATCACACTATAATATCTATTTACTATATAATAAACGGCCAGTTTTGCTGATACTTGGTGCTGGTACACAAGTGGTGGGCTTCAGGTACATCGCAATTCATTACTGTGTACCGGAAGTGGTCAACTGGCGTCAACTTAGAGGAATTTTGTATGATTTTATATACCAGAAATTAAAAAAAATGTAGTAAAAAAAAATTGCAGTAAGAAAAAATGCTAGTTACTTGTTATTATTAGTAAATTAAATATTTTCACCGAACGGATGACTATTATAAGATTATGTTCTTCAATATAAACAAGTAAATTTTCATGAAAAAACATCTATTACGAATATTTGGTTTACACTTCTTACGACATGGCAGACGGGCTATATCATGGAAAGCAGTCACGATAACCTACATTCATGTGCAACACTAGGAGTTACCAGCGAATCGCAGACCATGAAGAGCGTTTTGCACCCTTCTTGAAGATCCCCATGTCAAAGTGCTCTGGTAATACCTCGCTAGGAAGTTTATCCCACATCTTGCACGTGCACCTTTATAAACATTCCAAAGGAAGTTATATATGTTACTTTACCTATTAATAGTTTAAAATCAACACTATGGAGTATCTTCATAGTCTAATATAATAATACCACTGTTGAACTAAAGCTAAATAAACTAAAGCTTTGTCACGAGGTACGTTCAGAAATCTACTCAAAGAAACTTTATCCCTTGTATAGAATCAAAGGGAAAGTTGGACACAGAATTTCTACAGTTTCATTCTCTATTTTGTTGAAATAGCAAACGAGTAAAGCCACTTTATAATTAGTTCATGACATCTATTATTCTTTGTAGATATTTCCGAGTAGTCGAGAGAGTGTAGTTAGAGTGTCGCAGTTATTGTTTGTTATAAAGTGAAATGAGCCCATAGTTTGCTTGTTAATATTACTATATTCCTGTGCAAACTTACAATAAATGGAACACACTTTGCGGGCTTAGGCTACAGCAAAACGCGATAGCCAAGTGCGGATTGGAAGACTCAACGTAGCATGATTTGATATCATTAAACAAACATGTAGGTTTCCTTTTGTTGTCTTCCTTTATTTGTAGCTGAAATAACAATAAAATTATTTTCTGTATAATCCAAAACCCACAGCTAATTGAACCTAATCACCTAATTAAAATAGACGGCTGTCACAACTTGGTTGAAATTGACCACAATTCCATCTAAGGACTACGTTGGACGGCCTTCATTTATATATGTCTAACTACTCCCCATTCTTGAATTTTTCTCATAATTACTACTACTACTAATTAGGTTTATGGAAATAAAACAGGATATTCTAACGAATATTTTATTTAATACATTAAATTCATACAGATAGAGATAAAACTAAACTTAACAAATATATTTTAAATAATACGATCTATTAAAGCATTATATCAATTGCTCTACACTTTTAAATAAATGTTATCGAATAAATAATTCATTGATCTCGCGATGCATATATATTTAATAAGATAAAGTATTTTATATTTTTGTGTGATGTGCTTAATAACACTATAACCAATTATTTTATCTATCATGGTTACTTACTACACATAGTATTGAAGTCTATTTGTAATACACTGTCTATTTGGTACACTTTAGTTGCTATATATCAATCAGAATGTACAAGAATGGTTAATTTTAGGTCGGAAACTAAATTTGATTTGATGATCGAGTAACAAATTTTGTCTCCCAAATTTTTGATTTTGATTTTTAGTAAGCAAAACATTGGATAGATTGATTATTAATAACGTCAGTTTTACACAAAAGTAGATAATAAATAATAAATCTAGATACACCGTAACTGAAATGTGAAATAAACCACCTATTAAAAGATTCTTACTTTGAAAACTGCAAATGAATAACAAGCTGGGTTCTTAGTTCGTAGAGATTATTATAAACTTGGGGAAACTCTCGAGTTTCCAAGACGCTCTTATAATAAGTATCTACCCACCTACATTTGTTGTGGCAAATTTCTTGCAAGCTATAAAACTTTTGCCGCTTGCCCTATATTCATTGATTTTATAAAATTGGAATAGGAAACGAGCATGCAATACACCTTATATACCTCATGGCAAGTGGTCATTATCGCCGAAGGACATCTGTAATCGGCACCAAATTAGATTTGATCTAATTAATTTATTAATGGTACAAACTATTACATAATTCAGTTAGCCTAATACTTTAAAATATTCACTGGCTAACGCGAAAAATAAAAGGAGTGGTAAATAAAAAAAAGATCACTAAAAATCGCGTAGAGTATAGCCATAGAGTAGCAATGTTAAGCACTGTTGTGTTTCAGTTTAAAGATCTTGGTAACAGAGACACGATCACTAGGTTTTGTGCATTTTATAATCAAAGTTGGACTTGTAACCTATTGTAGAATCTTATTCCTTCATTATCAATGGACACTGACCATAATATGCATACTTTAAATTCATTAAAAAAATGACCACTACCACTCAGTTACTTGCGACTACATTCCAAAACGACGAAGAATATATAAAGTTAGTTCGTAAGTCGCCACTCTTTGACGGGACAAAAAGGACGTTAATCAAAATAAACTGACAATAGAACCGTTGTAGTGAGGCTTGTAACGTCAATTGATATATCAGTTGTCGGTAGATTCGCTTGATTGATATGGAATCCTGCGGTCGTCTAGGCTGAATGATGACCAGAACCTATCAATTTACATCGTCAATAAACACGAAAGCTCCAATTGAGCGGTGACCTAGTTTTCTGCAATGAAAACTTTTGTTGCGTTAAAGTTGTGCACGTCGATATGACGATATATACGGTTTCTCGTTTGATGAAAGCTCCTACAGTTTACAAAGCAAATAGACTCCAATAATATATGTATATATATAAGTGCAATGACATACTTTATAGGGCTCGGAAACGGGCAATAAAAATTGCGTTTTGTTGGAAAAGTTGCTTAGAAATATTTTGAACGATAACTTCTTGCTGCAATGTTTTGTTATTGTGCAACACTGCAATCTAGCTAGCGTGTGATGCTACATTAAATTATAACTGCAATATCACCGGGGTACGAGATTGCGACTATAGCACGATGTTCGGGTACAGACGTCAGATAGTAATATCTATACAAGTATTACAAGAACTTGCCGCAAAGCCAGCCCGTTTACGAGCCCCTAACACACATTGCATTCACACTGCTAGGACTATGTGCATACCACATAACTTAGAAATATATATAAAATTATATTGTATTTACTATAGTGTGGCAAAGGTCATAAAAGGTCGAAAAAATCACCTAACATCGATATTATTTAAATATTACTAAAATGCATTACAATAGTTAAGCTTGGCACATTAACCCAAGTGTAAGTTTATCCTAATACAAGTAGAATAATAAGTGATATTTGAAAATTACATGGAAAAAATAAAATATTAGTTTACTCTGGCTTTCTCTCCAATGACAGTCACATACCGAGTACTTACAATGTCATATTAATTCTATCATACTAAGTTTACTAATTGGTTTCACTGTGGTACCAATTTATTGTTATTTGAAGGACAGTAAGATAGATTATACATGATATGTCCCAACTTACTCCACGTGATTTCAGACTTCAAGCAGGACCTATAAGCTATTCGGAGTTATCGCTTTGAGGAACTTAAACTAACCCAAGGCTTATCCTTTGCAAGGATAGGTTTGCAAAGAAATTGATGGAGAAGTAACTCAGGAATAGACTGAATACCTGTTTTATATTTAGTTTTAAGTACATAATGTAAGATTCTCTTCAACCCCACCACCCACCCCGGTTCGGCACTGCGAAGTAACCAAATAGACTGACAACGTAAGACCCTTTCTGATATTTCATTAGGAATGGTTGTGAAGCCCTGAACTTTATTGGTGCTTATGTCACATGTTTTTCAGCATCAATTTGCGTGAAATATCTTTGGTGCGAATTTTACGTTTGTTCCAGTCGATCGTCGATATTCCCATACAAATCTATATGCCCTCTGGTGGACCGTTGAAACTATTATTTTTCATTGTAATGTATGGACATCGAGTTGCCGAGATGTCGATTCTATTGAGAACTCATACTAGGAGTACCTATACTTCACTATTGCGGCGAGTTCATAAAGCTTTATCGCATGAAAATGTTTACCGTAGGGGTCTGTCTGGTTGTTTCGTCCATGTTAGTCTATGGAAATTAACAATCAATTACCAAATAGAACAACCCTCCTTGAAGTCGGTAACCAATAGTCTAAATTGGAACGATTAAGCTAGTAATTACCCAAAGATACAATTCTTGCTGATATTAAGTTGTGGCGCCTAATTGTATATATGTTATTATTGTACATATTTTTTACTTTGAAACTTGCAAATAGATTCGAACTGCATCTGTTAGTTTGATTTATAAATATCATATTTTAATGTTTATAATTTATATTCATACTAATAAATTTCGTTTATATTTCTAATCCACGTGTGCATACAGCGTCATAGCTAGGAGCTAGCCTGACGGGTGACTGCCAAGAGCCCAAGCATTAGGAGACCGGATTTTAGCCGAGCCATATCAGAAAGATAAACTACGTAATCTACATTACGAGGCGTCGATGTAAAAAAAGTTAAAGTTTGCAGTGTGTGGTAAGACACACTTATCCGAGGCGCTCCATCTAAATCCTCAGGGGGCAAGGCATCTGGTGGGCACACTGGCCACACATGACTTTAGTTATGGCGCTGTATGTATCCACTTCTTCACTGCACCTACTCGTATATCTATACTATATAAAACATTCGCAAAATACTGCAATATTTATAATTAATTTAGAATCATCATTACAATACATTTTATAAATACATATTTAGAACCAATTTCTTAGAATAGTAAAATTAATTTTATGATTCCATTTATATCTGATAAATACTTTACGAACAATTTCATATTCATGAAAAATATTTAATTATATAATATTTATTCAATATAATTAATATATTTTGAATTATAATTTTAAGAGGTACAACGTAATTCGATACTTTGTAACACAGTAAATAAGAGATTAAGACTATACTATAATAATGTTTAGTATAGTTTTCAAATATGCTATCGTGAAAGAAATAGTGTATGATGTCATACAAATTAATTTATTCACGATTTTATTCAAAAATATATAATCCGTTAGGGACTTCAATTATATTTTAGGCTTTATTTAAAAATGTATGAATCACTAAGGATTTCATTTTATTTTCGTTTCTTGACGAGAATATCAGATTGTATTTACAGTAATCATGTAATTAAGGAGACATTATTTGGAACCACAACACTGTCATTTGGAAGTCTCAAACCCAATAGTTAAAAGAAAGCGCAAAAAATACACAGTTGTTTTGAACATCAAGTGGAACGAATATAAGGAGAATAAAATAATTTTATATTGCTCTTACAACGAAACGGTTAAAACATAACGATTAGAAGCTATGAGAAAATACATAATATTTTATAATATTTATCTATAAAACAATAATCCCTCCCTGTCATCCGAAAATGAAGACATTTCAAATCACACACCTTTACCTTTTGGTGGGAAGCAATTAAATTATGAATTCGGTTTCAATAAGACTCTTGTTGCCGTATCAAAAGTTCATAATATTGTTATAAAATACTTCAAAATGTCAGTCGGGTTTATGGTTCGTTTGAGAAAAACTTCCCACCAATAGGTAACTTTAGTAACTTATGCTCGAATTTTTAATTCGTCAAACAAAGGTGGAACACTCATGGTAACACTGCCTGTTTCAATTAACAATAATTATTTTGAGATCGACTTAGGTAGGACTCCTACTCGGAGTAGTGGTCATAGGTTGCAGTGACTAGTGCCACTGGACTGCTAAAAATCTTCAAACTTATCTTTCATTTTACCGTACTCTTTTGTATACAGTATATTTATTTTACACGCGTTACCATGCGTGTACGTAGTGAGTCTAAAGCAAAATATACAAACCTAAAACAATATTAACGTGTTTATTGCAACGCGAATAAAAACAAAACAAGTATCGGAGGTAGCGCTCGGTACCGATCGATGGGATTTACTTTGAACGTGTATTTTCAAATAAAATTTATGAGAATATTCCAACAATCGTTCGAGAATAAGTACGGCTTAACATCGCGGATTACGATGTTCTACGAATAGATTTTATTGAAGGTTTCCTTATCAGAAAAAAATATGAAACGTATTTTAATTTGAATAAAAACTTTTCCAATAATAAGATAATAAAAAATATCTTTCTAAAGAGGTTAATTCGTAGTAGCTCCCAGAGAGAATAATCAATATCCAATCCATGCCATTTAACAAGCGAATATAAACTTTGCGTTGAAATCAAACTTAAAGAAAAATCTCTTAAAAAACTTGAAACTTCGAACTTTGTATTTCGAATTAAAAATTAGAGCATATAGTAACCCGTTCATAACGACAATATACTGTACTCAAATAGTTTTCCGTTGAATTAACCACACCTTAGCATGCCTATGGATCATGATTTATTATAAAATCTATTCTTCATCATTCTTTTACATCCAAAATAATGTGTCTTGGAAGATTAGAAAACATAACATTTCATAAGTACCGTTGCCAATTTGTACCGAAGCGAAAATATACATGACGTAGCTACATCATGGAAAGAAAACAAGGAGTTGTTTATACATAAATAATGAAGCAGTCCTGTGGTATTTTACTATGCGCTAGACCACCCTCAGTTATTGGTAGACATGTGTTCCGCCAGCGGTGGAACACGGAATAAATTGTAGCCACGATTCACTTTGAGTTCTCCACATAGATTGTCAAGTGGGGACGGGTGTAAAAATTGTTTATTAGTATTACAAAAACAATTTATGTTATATTTTAGATTTGACATTATTATGTTATTTTTTATGTTAGTGCACCACAGTTCATCATTAAAAATTAATAAAAACAATAAATAAAATCCAATTCTATTTCAATTCATTATTTTAGTCGATGTATCAGGAATCCGCGTTAAAACAACCCATAAACGTATCAAATTTATAAATCATGACACATTTTATATAAGTGAAACGCGAGTGAAACCGCGAAAGATAACAAAAAAGAAGTTAAAGGTGGTAGAACCATTTGTAGTTCAACTCCGGCGGCACCACCATCATAAAAAAAACAGAAGTGCATATAAAAAAATATCCCCTGCGACGAAATTCGGTGCGATGTATTCTAGAATGTTAACAGAAAACTATCTGGGCACGGTATATGACGCAATAACACTATATACATTTATATATATATAAGAAAAAACAATTTCGTAGAAGGCATAAGATCAATAAAGCGTATGCGTATTAAAATACAAGTATGAATGTATAAGAAACATGATTATAAAGTAATTAATCTAGCAATAAATGGACATCGGATCTTGGAGCACTACTTCGCTTTGGATCGTTATGATGTGAAGTGTTATTAAAACATTATTGCGCACTACTAATAATAAATCCGTCCATTTTTAGCCTTAATACAGAAAATACATATTAATAGATCTTTCTTTCTTATATTCTTCTCTTCTTCTTTATTCTTAATAGATTCTTAGATTATAGATTAAGATTTTCTTTCTTAATAAATTTCTTAATAGATCTATTTATGACTTTATCTTGTAGGATTAGTTGGCAAATGTCTTATTATGGTAGGCAAAAATTGGAAGAGAAAATTATCATTGTACCATTGTAGCACTTTTTCTTTTTGTAGCTCTTCTGTTTCGGACGATTTTGTGCGGAGACCCGATGTCTATTATCTCGTAGAAGAATGAATAAGGTGCATAATTTATAACTCAACAACTATCTACATCAAGTATTTACATATACTAAAATGTTTCCTCTTATCTCTTTCATTCCCCTTTGGTATGAACGGGATAGGAATAAACATAGATCAGAAGTAATTAGAAGGAATGCCTCTAACAACACTTATAACATCCGTTAGGATGCCGTTTCTCTAAGCCACCATGAGCATTTGAAAACAAATTACATATTTTGTTATTAAAACAAATAACGTTAGATTACATAACTGCAAAAAGTAAACCTTTCTATGACGTCACAGACTTTCATAAAAAAAAATATTATTTATTGATATACGTGGCCAACGAGGCTAGCAATTAGCACAATTTTTGAATTTCCTACTAAAGGGACAAAAATACATTCAATACGGTTAGAGGATAGTTTGTTAACGTTTACGAAATATGTTTATTAAAATTAATTGAAAATCTTTAACGACATGATTACATAAGAATTGCACAAAGTTAAAATTATAAAGAATTAAGTTATCTGTTAATACTTAACGCCCATAAATGCCAAGCCAAGTTTATAGATAGATTAATAATACATAAGACGATTACATGTAAACACTCATGGGGTTCAACAACTAGAGTAACCACACTGCGGATCTACAACGTATACAACAATTTTCTTTTACTTTATGCAATTTGGCGTCAACTAGATGAGCTAGGTACAAAGGCAAATGCAGTCACGTACACAGTGGTTCTCAATCTTCTACCCTTCTTCACATTGCACTAACCAAGTTTGAGAATATTATCACATTATGTTCCACGAAGTATTTTTTACCTCGAATTAATTAGTGCATCCTAGTACTGTGAATAGATACGGTGACTGCGATTAAAATCTTCTCAATAAGTCCCAAAATCTTCCCGATAAGTAAGTAAAGTCACGTAAAAGAGTAAATCTAAAACTCTGATTCACGATCCACTTGTGAACAATGAAGAACACCAACCTATGTAACATCTCAGACGTAGTTTTACAAAGTTAAAGTAACGTCGGACGCATTAAAGAGATGAGAGAGGGACCGATAGCGGCTGAATTCCACGAAGGCTAAAGCAAGCAATAAGGACAGTAAAACCTTGCGGAAGGCCACTCTTCTTATTTGCTTGCTTTCATCGTGGTGCGCCGACTTGTTAGAAAAGACCTATGGCATATAAAACTCAAGAAGAGATTCATTACTTCGCGAATATTTTCTTAATCTTGGACCACAAGTTGAGAACCAATGGTGTATTGTTTGGACAGCTTTTGCACATATGTTGGCGCTAGCTGTCTTATATACCGACAAATTGCACACGAAGTCACCTTAAGTATAACATCGTAACAATAAAAATGTATAACATCGAGAGATATAAACATTACATCAAATAGTATAAAAATAGCGCGCAGGGAAATGAAGTAAACAAGCGATATCAATTTATAAATATGCAATATTCCTTTGAAATAGCGTCCTATATTCTATTTGCGTTGCACTCTATTGAATTTCCGACTTTACGTGGGCGACACCTATCTTGTATCACTTGCAAGGAATATTGCTATCGTCGGAAAACGTTGGCATATCGTTAGCGCATTCAAGGAGCCGAAATGTATACTCCTTTGTAAAACGGATACGGTTGGTGTGAATCTAGGATATTCTATCAGGAAATCGGAAATAATGATGACGGTATCGACAAAGGAGCTGGCACTGAAGCAGATAATTACGTCTCACTTCTGGGAACGGCATGTTATTAGAACTTGGAAGCACTAATACCATTAAAACTTGTATGTGTATAGGTACATACACGTTAAAATTAATTATCGTTTGTTTGTCGCAAATAGGTCACTTAACTACGCCGGTGATAATTTTTGAATTAGTTCAATTATTATAGTTCAAGTGGCGCGCGTCGATTCGCACGTAAATAAAAGCTCTGTGCTGAGTCTGGAAGTACAGTAGAAATTTCGAACAGTTCTTTATAGAACAAAATCAGCAAGTATTACAAAATTTGGAAATTTATTCTCTAAGGGCTTAATTAGAAAACAGTTAGAGTGACGTCACTTTTTAGATCATGAACGATTGGTTGTACTCAAAGAACACACAGACAATTGGAACTGGTAAGAAAACGGAGTACCGGCTAACAGTATGCGTAGCTCCGCATACTTGATGACATTGATTGTCTGTTACTGTGTCAAATAATGTCGACCTTATTACTCAAATTATTAGGCACAGACTTAATTGATCAACGTACTAAATCTCCTAAGAACGTAATTTTCAAATATAAATTTTTGTGGGTTCATAAGCTATTTGTAGTCGACAATGTGCAACCAATAAAATTGCAAGTTTCTTATTGGTAAAAATACGAATATTGATTTTTTGTGTTAATAACTAAAACGGTTCTCATATTAGTCAACGTTTGTACCATATCCACTTGTGCCTTTTTCTATTTGTTACATAGACACTATGGAAAGTCGCTGGCAAAAGTTAGTCTTTAATATTATTTCATTCTACATTTTCACTGCGGTGTAGTGTATACTCATCAAAGAGCTTTGTGTTTGTACTGAGTCGCGCTCTTTGGTCATAGTCACTTTACTTGCTAAATATCTCCTGACTTTTTCAGTTACATTTTTCCCTTTTCTGGTGAGCTTACATAAAAGACATTGGAACTAGAGATTATTCTGTACACCTGTTAAGAGGATCCGTTAGAAAATAAATTTGCTCAACCCTAAAAACTGTTAGAAACAACTGTAAATGCATTTCTTAAAGATATACTTTAGCGATACAGAGTAGGCTTTAGCTATTGAATAGCCATTATTTCTTAGTGAAGCCTGATTGAAATACATATTTGTGAACGCGCCCCGAAACTTGGAAATAATTACAAATTTCGTAGGTAAAGAGACCTAATGTATTGAATTTAATTTCTCCTAGTTGGTTTAAAGTTTAAAGCCGTACATAGAAGGGTTTAGCTGTCAACTGCGAAATAGCGTTCGTTCTTAGTGAAACCCGTATTAAAAGGACATCCAAAGTTTAAACGAAAATACGAATTATGTTACACAGAATAGACCACCTACATTGAATTTTATAATGTATATACGCTAAGACCCCAACAGCGACTTTTAGAGAAATTCTCATAAACGAGATGAAAATGAGTCAAAGCGAGAGAGATTGAAGCGTGTTTAAGCTGAGAGCTCTCTCCGGTGCTTATTTCAATTTAAAAATTTGTAACTACAAATTGTATGCTGGAATAGAACTTAAAATTAAATTATATGTTAAATTCATACGAAAATGACATGGAAATTGTGCCAACTGTATACGCCTGTTCATGTTTTTGGCGGACTGCTCTTTCCTATAGCTATTGGTTGCATTATAACAAAATATAACAGGATAGTGGGCTTTATCTAAAGTTTACGAGCGACGATTTGGATTTGTTATAAGTATGCGTTCTTCGAAAGGCCAAGATACTTCGGCCATCCCTTTGTCGAGGTGAAAGATTTAGTGGCCGTTACAAGACTTTCCGATTTGTGACAAAAATATCGATTTTATTAATACATTCGAATCGTAGATTCTGAGATTGAAGCAGAAATTATCGAGCAGTTAAGATTAGTCTGAAAAATATATAATATGCACATAAAAAGAGAAATACTAGTTATTTTTGAACAATCCATAAATCGGTCTTTTTCACCAAAATATTGATAAAAATCGAGGACGGGGCTTCGACAAAACCAATTATCGATAAAATCGACTCGGGTTGGAAACCCTAAGAAAGCGACAGATGCGTTGCTTCGAAGGGTTGAAGCGTGTATACAAACATCGGAAAACATCGTAACTCACTATTAGACATATTTCCTACGCACTACTACAACACTACTAATACACGATAGACATCCATAAAACAGTTAAAAAGCTGATAATACTCCGCAGTGTGAACGTTGTCATCTACTACACAATAAATAATTCTATGAGTGTATACGTACGTAGATTCAAGCCATATACCTACTATAGCGCGACAGCCCGTTCTCACAATACGATTATGTCTATTAAGGGGTAGTCACGTCACACGTTTAGGTAGAGAAGGGTCTACAAAAGACATGACGTGAGAAAGGAGAGACTGTGGAATTAAGTTTCGTACCGTCACATCCACGTTAAAATGCACTTAAATTAAAGTAGAACTTAAAATAAATTATTAAGTACCTGAAGAAATATCGGAACGACCAAAATTTCGAACGTGTGATGTTACAAGGTAACAACAGTCAGATAAAAATATAATGCCGCACTCCGGCGAAAGGGTAGAAAAATTGTGAAATTCGTGTGAAATAGACGACACCAATTTCTCCATCCCGTTCAGTTACAGTGCGGTACAGTTACAGTAGGATAGTCGTTTTTGAATTGGCTGCTATTCGTTTGATATTGACACTGAAGTGTGTAAAAGAAAAAGCTTCACAAATTAAAAACTTCTAAAGATGAAATGTCATGTTTTCCGTAACATGCCACTAAAGACGAGTAATATATCCATAAATGTATTTAATGCGTAGGTAATTTCACAAGATTTTATGTGATACTAGTTTTTTATTTGATGTGCTTTTTCATTCACAACAACATATTTTAACAGTTGCTCATGTGTAATATTTGTTGTCATGGAAGTATCAAGTACCTGTTTTCTGAACAAACAATGCATACAAAAAATACACACAAGTTTACATTTTAATTTATGAGAATGTCATCGGTACTAAGGTAGTAAGGCGAACGTGGAGTTATTTAAGACGAGCGCGAAGAGGCTTCCATTCCATCCATTTCTTCAGTTGACCGAGTCATTCTTACCGCGTACATTTCACGTTTAGCTTCGGTTTATAAGTTAAATCTACGTACAGACGTACCGGCAAGTTGCTCGTTCCGTTCGTCTAATGCCTGAAGGTGCCGCAGCAGGAGCTTTGCGGCTGGGGTTCGTCGTCGACCACGAGCACGCGGTTGCGACCGTCGTCGTCGTTGCTCGGCCCCTGTTCCATGCGGTCCACGAGCTCGCGCGCGAGGTCCACGAACAACTCCTCGACCCCGATGTTGTGCTTCGCCGAGGTGTAGTAGTGGCGGGCGCCGACTGCCTTTGCGTAACTGGAAGAGAGAGGAAGTTTTACTTCTGCTCTTGATATGTTCCGCTCTGCATACTAAGAAGAAGAAAACGCTTTCTACACTCACAACCCCGTACTCGGATTGATACACAAAAATGAATACACAAACACCCAGACCCAGAACAGAAATCTAAATTCATCATTTAGATATCTGTCTGCCCAGGGATCGAACCCGGAACCCCCCGCGTATTAGACCGATATGGCGGCCGCCCCACCACGTGGGTCGTCACTGAATGTAGCAGGTTTCTTTCTCGGACACTCTATCAGACAAAACCCGGAGTCTAAGTTATCTATGTATGATTTTTTTTAAGAAATCAATAAGCAAATGACCATGAAGTCTACCCTATAATGGTCTATGGACCTATATAAACATCCTCAAATAAAGTGACATTTTACGTAGGTCGGCAAGATACATTGCTATTCCGGAAGATTGGATTGGATCGACTTGTGAAAATAATCAACTTCGAATAAAATTGGATTACTGCATCCTGTCGGTCACAGATTTGTTGCTACACCTGAAGCCCAAGTTGAAACGGTTCATATATAACGATTCATTCGATAATACATCACCACTTAGTATAGTACCCTTAGTATGAGTTTTTTACGTTTAGCGATTCGATCATCGTTAACGAGTTGGCCCATACTACTCCAAGCAGCGCCCCTCTGCGGAACGTATCGGAACTAAAGATTTAGCAGTATGCGCTGCTAGGAGAAGTATGGGCCAACTCATTAACGACGATCGGGTCGCTAAACGTAAAAATCTCACGCTAAGGGTACTGTCGTTATTAGGCAGGAATAGGTGTGGCGATGGTGCCGCCGCAGTCGTGGAGCCCGGTCGATAAAAAGGTAGCAATGCGAATCAAAATCAAAATATTTTATTCAAAGCAGATCCTTCACAGATTTCTTTTTGAACGTCAAGAATTTACCACCACTTCACAAGATGTTTTGTTATGGAGAAGAAGCGGCAAAAGACACTCCATAACACACATCTTTTAAATAAACAAAAAATTGTACATAAATAAAATTATATAAAAAGTTATCTTATGTTAAAGAAACAAGTGGAGCTGGAGTTACTTCAGACCACACAGTTTTATCATCCAAATAATTACTTGTTTTATAGTAGCCTAGAGTTTGTTTAATAAACTGTTTAAACTTTCTTTCTGTATGGTAATAGTAAAATGAAACATATTATTAGCTACAAATAGAATTTTTACATTACTTGAGTTTACATATGGGTTACCATGGACGACCGTAGCCACTTACAACCAACTGCACGCGTTGCATTTTTAATCAGAAAGTAGTAGCAACTGTTCACTATAATACATTAAAAATTTAATAAGTTCGACGTTTTCAACTTTAACTGAAACTGACGTACTGAGCTCACCTGCACTACTTTGTAGTTATTTATTCAAAGCTATCGCACTAGAATATTAGTACCATTCGGTAAGAATCGATAGCAATACAAGAACTTCACGGAAGTGGTTACGATATTGATAAACGGATTAAAACAGATTCGTCGTCGTCAATCCATCGCTGTGTCACTGCGAAATACGGGTCACTTCTAGTAATGAGAGCAGTTAGGCCATAATTCACCGAGCTGGCCAAATGCGAATTGGTAGAAAAAAAAACAAAAGTTGAACCTCGAAAACTTTATTTCAAACAACTCTCCTTCGTCACTGCTTTTCCCTCACCGTTACGGCAAGTGATAATAAATTTCTTTTACGCACATAACTAAAAAAAATGGTGGTGTGTGTCTGGGGCTTGAATCTGGGACCCCTCGATTCAGATGGCGTGATTCAACCGATGTCATATTACTGTTTATAGAAACAGATTAAATAATAATAGTTTTAGTAACATTACCTTTACCGTTTATATAATTTTATGTATCTACAATGTGTGTTATGGAGTTTTTTTCGCCG
>DWRA01000577.1:0-23258 GCA_018250295.1 Spathilepia clonius | reverse complement strand
TGCAACATAATTAATATAATTGATAATTAAGTATAAATTTAAAGTACTTAGAGTTATTACCTATATCACAAAGGTGGATTGGATAAGAGTGGTGCAATAAAACTTAAAAATAATAATTGAAGATTTCGAAAAACACGTGAAAACCATATTACAAAATATTGTGTTTAGAATATGTTCAACGATCTAAACGATTTAAATGTCTTAAGGCTTTGTACTCGATTTCTCGTATAAATCAGTTTCCACTAGCTATCGGTTTATTTGACATATGTCCAAACGACGAGCCTTTTATATTGTGACTACTAAAATAAATAATAATTGTTAATACAGAATAGTTAGGTCACATAGAATTACTAAGAACATAAATATAACTAAAAAAATAATATCTAGTACAAAGAAATTAAATATAAAGCTATATAGCAGATATTGATAAAATTTTTGTTCTAAACTTTTCATTTTTATTTTTTTAACAATAACTTTGATGAATATTAAGTTAGGATAAGTACCATTCATAACGAAAAAAAATTCGTAGGTAAAAGACAAGTATGTACAAACGATTTAAAAATCAGTACATACATTTTTTTTACGTTTCACTACATAATTTTTTGAGGAATACATAATTTCCTGTGAATATTAATATCTGTCACAAAATTGTATTATGGCAGTTTATAAACAAATTGTTTTAACTTTATTAAAGAAAAACACGATTATGTTAATATGAATATTAAAAACAGTTAGATAGTTAATGCAAAACTATTCAGGGCCTCAAACTTAAGTAATATTGTAATTATTGATAGTTAATATTTAATATATACAGATTTATTAATAATATTAAAGTTACTATAAAATAAAGTGGCCAATAAACAGTCATCCACAACAAACGTCAAATCGTGACAAAAAAATCGATCGTCTGTCTAGTCTACATTTCGGCCTTTCGGCCTTTTCGGAGTTTTCTTTCAGTTTATCTGTATGTTGAGGTTGTCGGTATCTGACGCATAGGAAATAAATAAACATTAAAAAAAACTAGCAATGCGTTTTCCCAGGTCTTGTGATACGTTCGTCGTATTGCCTCCCTTAACTAAAAAAAATGTTGTGATATTTGGGAAAAATTCCGATCGCCCCCAAAATGAAGTTCAAGAGGTTGTGTTGATCAAGGACCGCCCAATAGAGTCCAAATTAAAGGTAAAAGTGTTTTTTTTACAACATTGGACGAAAATGCAATGGTTCCCATTGATTTTTAATATTTTTTATAAACTCATAATTTGTGCGATTTATTATGTTATGAGTTATTTTATTTAAAATTTTCGCTTGGCTTTATTTAATTAACGTATAATTGATTCGTTATTTACAGGCAACTGCGATTTTAGTAATTTTTTGCACCTATTACCATATCTTTACCACAATAACTCAAGCAATATTCACTATTAATCTAAGTAACAAATATGACTATTGATTAAAAACTATTTATAGACCAGAATAGAGGACACATTCATTACACATAATTACAGACATTCTATGTTATTATCCATATTCATTTGGAAGTGTAGACTGTTCATGACCTACTATTGGACATGGGTTTCTCCCCACAGCTATTGGATACTTGAAAAATACCTATCACTTTGCACTGAATTATAATTAATTAATGGCTTAAATTTCATGTTAATTGTGTACCTCTATATATATTTTTTTATGCTTCCGTATTGTGTTTAAACTAAGCCCAAATTGTCTAATACATGTAACATCAGATGGACTGCAACTGTGTGGTACTCACCTAGACTAGTAACACTCTTATTTGTAATATGTATCATAAGACATAATTACCCTCATGTATATGGTCAATCTAACACTCCCTGTGTTAGATTGACCATTTTTTATATGATGAAATAGTAAATGATCATGCAGTCCACCTGATGGTAATTGGCAACTGCTGCCCTGCTGCTGCTGCTGCTGCATTTATAATCCACCTCCAATTAGGCTACCCCCAAAGACTAAATTGCAATGCCTTAGATAAGTATGTCTCTAGTACCACACCCTTCAAACCAGAAGACAGCAGGTTAACACTACTATTATTAGGCAGAAATAGGTGTGGTGGTGGTGCTGCCGGAGTCTAACCACAAAGTATTCAACCACTTTCAGTTGAAATGTTGAGAGAGTGGTTTTTAGGAAAGATCTATATGTAAGATTTGTCTTCTAAGTATTTATTAAAGAATAATTATATGAATTTGAAATTTAAAGATGAATTACTTTAATAAATATGTTAGTCTGTAAGGTATATATGATATGGACCTCTATTATTATTTATACTTATGCATCTTTGTTTATATTGTCTGAAATAAATTAATAAATAAAATAAATAAACAATTAAAATAATTCAAATGAGTTACACATTACATTTGCAATGAGTCAATTTTCTGATACATGATAACAATGAATTTTTTAGGATTCCATTGACAGGACCCTATTACTATGCTTCGCCTGTCTGTTTGTTATAGGTTGAAATTTTAAATATTCAGAACTACTGTGATAAAATACATAAAAATGTATGTATTTATGTACATACATAATAAAATGGAGTGCATGCATTAATGTGGACTTGTGCAAGACGTGAAAGTGTTACAAAACAAAAACTATTACAAAAGAATTGTATCAGATCAGGACAGACTAGACAAGACCAAGCCATACCACATTGTATTGTTATTTCATTCCTAAAAACTAGAATGATTTTAATTACTTAGGTAACTTTTACTACTCAACTTTACAGTGTCGATCTTAGATGTTAGTTTTGTAAAAATCAGTCTCAGTTTACCAATTGCCAAATGAAGTAAAATTTTAAAAAAGAGTTTGGTGGTAAATAAACCTCAGGGTGCAAGTTTAACTCGTACTTATGATGGAGACATGCTTTTTAAACTCCTTAAAAAAGTAAGTGTATATAGACTGTGTATACGGTCTCCACAGACTTATTATATATTTAAGTAAAAGTGTAATATTTTAAATGTTTCTTACAAATTGAGCATAAAATGGTAAGCGGTAAACTGATTTCAATCATCACAATTTTTTCCGGTTGACATTTAACACATACAATCAGCAAAATCTGAAACCTATTCTGAGCGACAACATTATGAATGAATTTGAGTCAAATATAACAATAACCTGATAAGTAGATAGATGCAATGAGTTTTTCGTTTGAAGTCCAATATCTACAATCTTCGCAAAATCTCAGACCATTCTTTGCAACATAGTTTCAAATATATCGTATAATCAATAGGTAAATATAGCACATTCAACTGCTATTCATTCACACTTGGTATATGAATCAATGTCACTTGTTTAAGCTGATGTGGATACAATTCATGAATTTCAATACATACAAATTAGCATTTGGTTTATTTTTAGGACTCGTCATGTTAACCACAACGTTAGGTGTTTACTAGGAACCTAATGTGAATAGAGTTGAGGTTGAGGTAGAGAAATATATGGAGTTGAGGTCTATAAGTTAATATTTACTAAAGATTTTTACTTTCAGATCGAAATCAGTGTTCTTTCAAAATTCAAAGTTGCTTTATTAGAAAATCAAATATTTCAATAAAATGACTGCAACAATGTTATTAAATGTAAAGTATAATCCATTTTATTTCTTTTGACTAAGATTCAAGAACAAGGTTAAAATATACGAATAGAAATTGGAATATGTGCATAATAATATTATAAACATATTCCTATACTATTAGTTATACAACAACATCTCTTCTCAATAATCAATAGGTGCTTATTCTTAATTTTTTTTGAAACATTTTAAATTGATTTTTAATTCATAGTAAATGTAAATATTCCATAAAAACTTTTAATTTAGCCAAATTTAGATTGATAGATTTCATAAGTCATGTTTCAGGTCGGGCCGATCAATAAATATTTTAAATTATAAAGATGTTATCATATTTTTCCAGTGCACCTATATCACCATTGACGAGAGCTTGAATCCTATCAACCACGTGATACTGAGTAAGCCAGCTTGGATGTGGGGAGCGGAGATGGGTGCCAACGACAAGAGTGTGGTCATCGGCAACGAGGCGGTATGGACTAACAACAACGAAGGCGACGGTGACGCAAGGCAGAAACGGCTATTGGGAATGGATTTTGTTAGGTAAATTGTAGATAATATATTTAATTATACATAAGTTGTATAAAAATACATTTGGTCCACCATATTAGATTTAGAATGGCATCACTAAGGTAACAACCATAACATTCAAACCAAACTTGTATACAAAATGTCAGCCTAATCGTATGTATGTATGACTCCTAACTATAATCGCGGGAGCTTTCTGGACAACCATAAGGCCGACTGTCAGCTTTATAATATCACATCAGACTGGAGTCCCGCACCACTTTCTAAATAATGGTGCTGCTATATATTTTTTAACATCAATTACAATTTATGTAATTATTATTAAGAATCTTCTTCTTCTCTTTACTCCCTAAATATGGGTGGCCAAAGAGGATGTCCTTAACATCTGAATAATCAATGTCTTATGCAAACAGCATATGTGAGACCTGGAGAATTGGACATCCCATATAACAATCTCACAAATCTATAGATGTCATCCAATAGATTTTTGACCCTTTGTATCTGCTGAGACTTAACTGTGCCTAAAATACAAACACATGAACCAATTAGCTTAGTAAATATTTGTGCTATAAATATTCAAACTCTAATATCGTCCAATTACAGGCTTGGCCTTGAACGAGGCAACTCCGCTGAAGATGCTCTTGACGTTATCACCTCACTCTTGGAAAAGTATGGTCAAGGTGGACCATGTTCGGAATTCGACGACAGCCACTTCTACCATAACTCGTTCCTCATCGCTGACCCTAAGGAAGCCTGGATACTGGAAACCAGTGGCAAGCTGTGGGCTGCAGAGAAGATTACATCTGGATACAGGAATATATCGAATGGGCTCACTATAAGGACGAAAATTGACAAACATTCTGAAGGTTTAAAAGAAAAAGCCGAAGTGATGGGCTTGTGGGATGGTAAAGTAAGTGGATTTTATCATTGCATCAGTCTGGCTTCAAAATTCATTAAGTGTGGCTCTTCTACTGGCGGTCATGTATATTACTACAGTACAACTTCTTAGTTTCATAAAATTACTTGGCGCTTTATTCAATACTAGGTTTTACCCATAACTTCACACGTGGTCATAAGCTTATGACAATGCAATATTTTCACAAATTTAGCCTTAAATCCTGATCAGGATCGTTCGTTATGTTGTCAGCAAAAGTTTACAGATCAAAAGCTTTTAATGTTATATCTTAATTATACACAAAAACCTAAAAATGAAACAATGGGATCTTAGTCTATAACATACCGCGGCTGAGTTACGTACCTATATACAAATCTATCCAATACCCACCATTTCAAACATATAATCGGTTCTTAAAATATTCCAGGGCCAGTTTGACTTCACGGAAGCGTTCTCCTCTGGGGGTGATGAGGATCGGCAGCGGGCAGGGGAGCGGTTGCTTCAGGAGGGGTCGGCTTCTGCCGCTTTCGACGCGATAGACATGTTCAACGTGCTCAGACACAAGGCCAGCTCCATCTGTCGCAGTTGTGACGACACTTTCCCCACGCAAGGGAGTCAGGTTAG
Organism: Spathilepia clonius; assembly: GCA_018250295.1. Classification (NCBI taxonomy): domain Eukaryota; kingdom Metazoa; phylum Arthropoda; class Insecta; order Lepidoptera; family Hesperiidae; genus Spathilepia; species Spathilepia clonius. Next base: position 17,616 of record DWRA01000577.1, on the reverse strand, counting down.
ATGTTATTCACGTAGAAAAAAATATTTGATTTCTTTAAAATAAGTAGCAATCAGTAAGTCAGAAATCTTCTCAGGCAGTGATCACAATGAATTTGTTTCAACTCCATATACATGTTAAACTTGCTCAAACACACCTTGATCCGTCGCATTTTCATCATTTTAGATTTTGCACATGCTAAAGAGGCCAGTTCTGTTCCATATGAGTAAGGTACCACTAATTCTTTATAGCAAATATAGTTGGAAAAAATGAGCAGAGTAACTTTATATCGTTGGCGTCTTTCAATGTTAGAGACATGTTTAACATGGTCAGATATAAAGGTACTTCTATGAGGGGAAACAATGATGAGACTTTCTATATAATGAGAATCTGTTTAGATTTCTTTTATATTTAAAAAAATGGTAATAATTTATTGACTCTGAAATCTCTGAATAGATTTAGTTGATCTGAGATTTCTCTACACCAGGATTTCTTAACATTTGCGTAATAATGGACTGTTTTAAATATTTTGTTTCGTCGTGGATCACTGATCGGCGAAAGATTTAACCGTTTGAATAAAAGTGAAAATTTTACTATGAAATCCTTAAAAGAAGCGCAAATTCGTGGACCGCTTCCAGTGCCGTTTCGGACCATTAGTCTATTGATTCAGAAACACTACTCTAGAAAATTTATTAGAAGTAGAAATAAAATTATGTTCCTCGTAATCGGATAAATAGTATCTTTAGTAAATACGAATTGTGCCCGCGACTTCGCACGTGTAGATGTTGGAGAATAAAAATATATTACGTAGGGCAAGCCAGCCTATACGAAGGAAGCAAATGTACAGATGAGTTATTTTTTTAAATCTTATAACGTGATTTACGTAATAACGTCAATTGTACAACGCCATCTATCGAGTAAACTCAAATTGTCCGCTTACACGTAATGCACTTTTAGAATAAATATTTCTGACTTTTAGACTGCCTCTGACTGATAGAATAGATCGAATTGAATATGATAGCTTAAAATACAGACTATGAATATTCTTTCGATCCATTGAAGACAATTCTGCAATTTTAGTGCGACTTCAGACACTACAGATAAAACATAAATTCAAAAAAGTTAGATGTTTATATTATTACTTATTCTTAGTTCGCCAAATTGCTTTCTCGCAAACATATTTAATGTACAGACATGCGGATCTTACGTTACATGTATAGATTTGTATAATATTTTTGATTTTCAGGTGTCCTCCCTGTCCGCGGAGGGACTCAGTGTCCACTGGTTCACAGCCACGCCGGATCCGAGCGTGTCCTACTTCAAACCGTTCGTGTTCACGCCCCATGCGCAAGTATCGCTGTACACGGAGAGTCCTAATGAGGTTAGTTGGATTATCAGTAACCCACTATCCCACTAATGGAACACTGTTTCGTGAGTCTTCGAAATTGGAAAGATAAAGATAGTCTATCCAATAAAGCAGGCCCTTTGTCTATGGAAGTCTAGAGCAGATTGTATGCGAGATCAAAAATCTAAATCTGCTGTTAACTAACTAAACTATGAGCGATCTACAAAATGCAATTTTATTTAATTGTATTTCCAGGAATTTTGGTCCGCGGAAGAAAATCAAGTCGCCAAGCTCAATTTCTTTTCTAAAATTGGTATATCTATCGGTTACCGACCAAAAAAGGACCGCCGATTTTTCATTGTCTTGCCAAAATCGACTATACTTTGCGATTAATGGGTTGGCCACTGCCGACCTAGACTATATTCTATAGCCGATAAAATCTAGTCTCCTCAACCATGTTAAATAAGATCAGGTAACTTCCAGCCTGTCTGGGGTGAACCCTAAGACTTTTATGACCACTTTTACATTATCCAAATTCAACATAGACAAGCTTCGACTACAAAAATATTGATATATTTAATTTCAGCCCAAACGTGAGCACCATCTATACGCATTGCACGCTAAACATGTCTTAAACTCCAACAACGAGAAGATATCGAAGATTCTGCGCGAAATAGAGGAAGGGTGCCTCAATGAAATATCCGAGGTCATCAGGAAACATGAGGCGAAGGAGTTGAAGCTGAAAGAATTGGACGATCTGATGAAGAAATGCGTGGAAACTGAGGTAAAACTGTATGGCTAATTTACCAAAAGTCAAATGTAACCAAGTCAACTTTTACGTGTTATATGTCGCCATGATTAATTGTTTAAAGTGTTTTAGATTTGTAGATATATAGAAATTCATATCTGATAGTGCATCGTCCATGATTTCAACAGTTTGCAATATTGTCGACATTATCCGTATAATCCCCAGCAAACTTTTGTTTATCTAGCATCCTCAAATTAAGTTGATTTTTTCACTTAAGTTTTTAAGGCATCGGGCGTTCTTATATTTAGCTCATATATATAAAGGTATACTAAGTATACTTTAAATAGGATGTGTTGGTTTATATATACAATCGCTTTATCAAAATGCCCTTAGATATCGCTTCGTAGCTTAAGATCAGTTTTGCAATCTCATTTTCAATTTTATATTCGGATATTGTAATGGGTACTTAAAATATGGTGCAGGTAATGTTTCATTTGTCTTAAAGTATAGCCTAAGTATAATAGTCTATATATAAAAATTATACTTTGAAAAAAATATTTTGAAAGGTGGTAGAGCCAGTATGGTTCTAATGGGGAGGTAATACTGCTACATCCATTTCTAACGTGAAGAAATTCTGCGGGTTGGTAGTAGGTGAATGCCAGCTGACTTATTTATGACGTAACCATCTCGGTCCTCAGGAGTGGCAAGGCAACTGTAATCGTTTTCAAGTGAATCTGTTTTATTTGGAATCGGATCACAAATGTTTACGAGCGGCAGTAAACGCTTACCATCAGGTGAACTGCAAGCTTGCTACTCGAATATTGTATAAAAATCTAAGCTTTCTTCAATGTCAACTGTGATGCGCTTCGTTTCTTCATATTTTCTATACGTGTAAGGCGATTCTTCCAGCTAATTGGTTCCAGTTGTGTTTTATAGTGGCAATATTCGTTTTACGTGTTGTTTGATGCAACAGTTCGAATGTAATTATTCGAATCCCAGGCACCTTAGATTTTTCAAAGTTTTGTACGCATTAAAAACTAGTTATCACTAATGGTTCTAACAGCGAACAATAAAATCCTCAGAAAACCTATATGCCTGAGAGTTCTTTTAAAAAAACTATCTCCAAAGTCGAAATCTACATTTCGGCAAATGACCAGCATGGTGGACTGGGTGTTGGTCTCTCAGAGTTAAAGTCATTTAGGTCATAGTCTACCGCACTAGACAAGTGTGGATTGTTCGACCTCATACACATTTGAGTACTTTTTTAAAGAACTCTACTAGAGAGGTCTAAGTTTACTTACTATGTTTTCGTTTAAAGCAAGTGATAATTAATTTCTTATAAGCAAATAACCTTGAAAAATTAGTGGTGCGTATAGAATCTACCACTAGGCTATCACTACTACGTATATGTCTGATATGTAAAATAAAAGAATAAAAAAGTTGCAATTATAACAATAGGCAATATTGGACGATACCCCAAAGACTACATACCGTTTTCATATCGGTACTATGAGAGTACATTAATAATACCAGTATCGATACTATTGACATTATTCGTTAAAATGAGTATCGATTTCATCGACTATTCCTTGTCTATGAATGGTATCCAGAATATTAATAGTATTGATACTGTTTATATATAAAAATGACTTATATGCATAGAATACGTAACTAATGTCATAGTAATAGAAAGAGTGTTTTAGTGTTTACACTATTGATACATCTGTTTAACACAAGGTGATAGACACTACGGCAATATTTATGACACGGACTATAACAAATTATACAAGGAGACTTTCCTTGCAGACTTTAAAATACCATGAAAGAATATCTTAAAAATTTTAGCGACTAATTATAGCCTTATTAAAATTTATATGACGACGCGAATATAACATCGATTAATTTAATACAAACGCGCAGCTTTTGAGTGATAATTATGTAGGTTAGTATGAATGGGGGACTTACTAACAAATAAAAAAATATTATATTATCTTTAGAAAGTACTATGTATATCTGCTTTATTGAATGTTATAAATTTAAAATATATATTAAGTCTAGAATTCAGCAATAGACAGACTGCGCAGGGTATAAAATACCGGCTACTTTTCGGCCTATTGATTTTCAATAGATTAATGTAAAAGAAGTTACATATATATATATTTTTTTTGTTGATTGAAACAATTAAAAACGGAAGTACCTATTTTCGTATTTTGTTTTAAGATTTTCGGTTGATATCTTTTAAACGTCCAGAAGCCACCTAAAATTAATTCCCGACCCTTGTGGTAGACTCAGGCATTTCTCGGTCGATACTTAAAATTGCTTATTTAATAATTCTGTTACTAAACAGAATTCCCCACATACCGTCCAATTTCCAAAGGACTTATTATACATGATAATCGATATTTATACAAAAAAAAATGATTTAAATTGGAAAAACATCGAATGATCTCGGACCTTGTTCAAAATTCTTAATTTGGAGACTGATTTATAATTGTGTGGTATTTTAAGTTCACACAATTTTATTGTTATAAACATAAATTATTTATTTAATATTAAATTGGCTAAGACTAAAATTATTATATTTATGTATATAATTCTAAATATATAGACCTGTATTTTGTTCTTTATTATAAACGTTATTGTTATATATTATATTCAAAAATAATTTAAATATATACGTACATTATGTCCCCCTAGATTAAGTAATCTCATAATGGTCAAAATGTTTACAAATATCTTTGAATACTAAACAAACTTATTACAAAAAGACGCCATAGTAATTTTATTAAGTAAAATTTGTGATTAATAAGTTGTCAAAATGAGTATCCAGCAAGTTATCGTCTGTTTAGTATTCAAAGGGGAATATAGACTTGCATGCTGTAGAGGTGCTATATACATGAAAATTAATAGTAATTATTAAAATACAACCAAAGAATCATCCAAAGTGTAAATGGTAGCACGACAACAATAAATATCTCGTGAACAAATAAATGACAAAGTAGGAGCTAGAAGTAGGTCGCCAGACGTAGATACACGGATTATAAAGATCTGCGTAATATAGAGCACACGTAATGTAAGGCAGGATTGTTTAAAGATATTTATAAAGTACGTGTTACTTTTTGTCGGATCGGCCATTTTGTCAATGCTGTCATTAAGGCTTTACGCATTGTTAATATGTGGCAGATGGTTTTTCGATTGTTATCTTTATTGAAAGATTGTATATGCATGTATGTCTAGATTGGTGGGAGAATTCAATGTACAAACTAAAATCAGTCATCGTCATTTTTCCTGACTTTGTGCACTAACAACACTCACACATAAATTTTATTGTGCATACACACAGCGCTAGCGCCTCTTACACGAGTTTACATAAAAACGTTTCGTTTCACTTATTCACCATCTAGACATATACGTAAATACATTTGTGTTTATTATAAATCGTATTGATGCTTGTAAAGGTTTGAAGTAGAACAAAATTTGGTTAAACTGTTTATACACACAAATTTACAATTTGATATTTTAATATATTAATAAGAATCAGAAGACGCTGGCATTCGCAAAAATGTCCCATATTTTGTTTTGTTTCAAACCTAAAATGTGCCTATTCTTAAATTAATAAATTAGGGTCGCGGTAATTATCTTCTCTTGTGTTTTCAAACTATTATCTATTGTATAAGTATTGCTACCGCGTCGAAACTGCTAAAAACTGCGTTACAAGCTCCTGTAAATGCCGTTTGGGTTTTGTAACATATATTTGATGATCAATGCTACATGTAGTAACTTCATAGTGTATGACAGTTCTGTAATGTCGCATATTTAAATTCAAAGTAGTGCAGAGTACGTTCAGTAAAAAAGACTAGTGATCAATGTTCGTATCATCTATTAAGTGCATTCCGGCATATCTAGCTTTTAAGGCACATCCACCACATTTATTTCTGCTTAGAAACAGCAGTGCTAAACGCTGCTATGTCTTAGATTAAAGGGTGTGATAAAGAAGAGACCGCTATACGAAGTATCCGACTTAGTCGTCAGAGATATCAATATATGTGTGGCTGAGCTCGTGTATGACCCCCAATCCTGTCTAGGATTATCAGTGCACCCCATTGGCCCACTTACCGTAAGATGGAGTGCATTCTTAAGTTCTAAACAAAAATGTTTTTAAAGGTGGTAGTAGAACCCTTTGTGGTTCGATTTCAGTATCACCTTTGCCACATCTATTTTTGTCTAATAACAGTAGTGTTAAGCGCTGTTGTCTTCTGGCTTGAAAGGTGTGATAAGGGAGACATACTTATCCGAGGCATATCAACTTAGTCCTCAGGGGTGGAAACGCATCTGTGGTCGACTTCAGGTAGAACTCATCATACAAATAAAAGTTTGGTTCCGAGTACTTAAGACAGGATTATCGCAGCCCTAATTGATATATCTCCAGAATGAGAGCGTGCTAACGTGAGCCTTAATTAAATAAAACATATAATATGTATATTTTACGGTTTGATCTAATGTATTAATAAATGTTAAATTGTCGTTCGCAATAATATTTAGTGCTGATTTTAATGTGTTCGTTCATAAGTGTAGTATACTGTCGTATAATACGTAACAGCACATATCAAAGAACATTAGTGTACTTAAATCATCAGGTGACTTATTATTTAGTACAAAAATTATGTTTCATATATTTTGCATATCTGTATTGCAAAATTTAAGAGGAATTTAATCAGTGTATTATTTTATAATAATTATGTTACTTTTCATAAAGGTCTGGATTAGCCAAAATGTGTTATAAACATGCAGATTTATTCTTATGTATACATAATTTTTCAATTACGTTTATACGTTATACTCAGTAAAGCTGAGAATCCTTCAGATGATCAACAATTTTTCAGCAAAACTGTTGCCCAACAGTGGAATAGTAAAAACGTATATTGCATTGACATGTATAAATAACAGAAACGGGAAATATTTTAAGTGTGTAATTAAAATTTATGTATACATATCTATTTATTACAATAATATTTTTTCTACTTTCAAAGTTAGGTGCTACGCTATAGAAGTTTGTTTAAAATGCTAAATAAATATTTATTTAGTCATCATGGATGTTTTATTAAATACCAACTTTATGACAATCTGATTTCTAAAATGTGTGTCTATACAAGTTTCGTCTTAAAGCCTAGTCGTAAAACGTTGATTCGTGAGTTAAAAATAAATTTAATTATCCTATACTACCTTCATAAGACCATGGCTACTACTCAAAATGTTTTCATTAGCAAAAACATTAAATTTTAGGTATATACATAAAGGAATTCGCCGTTAGAGAAACGAACTATTTTGAAACTATAGTCGTCACAGAATAATATGCCCATTTGGAGATATATCATCGTAATGTCATTAAACACAAAGTAGTTTTGTATGAACGTCTTCAACGTAATTAAACAGTGAATTATTTATATACGTACGGTATTGAATTAATTTTTAACAAATACCAATTAGTACAGTGTATCAATCATATTATACACTTTATTTTAGTTAAGGATGTCCAGAATACATTTATCTTGCATTAAATATTACCATAGTCGTCGTTACAATATTACATTAGTCGGATCATCTGAAAGTTTAGGACTCATCTGAGTGTTGCAAATTTTAAGTAAAGTTTTATTTTGTTTTCTTGTATAAAAATAAAACATTTATAATATGAAATAATAATAATATCAATGAGAATATATAATTCCATGTAAAACAAATCAGATCGAATTATTTCAACTATTTATTGAATTGTCATATTTTTACTGTTGTAGCAAATCGTAAATATTTTACTTTATCCTTTAAAAGTATGCAATTATATTGTATTGTCATTCTGTAATATTTAATTTAATAAATACATATGCAGATACACAAAAGCTATTTAAATGAGTATTATGTCAGTTTCATTACTATGAATTGTAATTATGTCTTAAAATACCAATTCTTATAATCTCATTTCACATTCACCTTAATTATCGAATTCATGTGTGGGGATTGGGAAAGGGTACTACGTAAATAAAACATAGACATTGGGACCTTTATTTTTATTTCTAATGTGGTACAATATTGTTACAATTACGATGCGTTTTCTGTTCAAGCGTATTTTTTTAAAACATTGATAATTAAAATTCGATTACATATAATGTAGACAATTAATCTTATTGAAATCCGATACATAAATCACACTTGTTAAGAATAAGTTTCAGTAACATAAAAGTACACATTAAGACATATAATGACTACTTATATTCTACAGTCATTCAAATATGACTATTCAGATGAACTTCACATAGAACACGCATACATTTTTAAAAGTTAATAACATGGATATCTAGACACCAATAATATGAAAATTCTCGCAATCAAATCAATAACCTGCATTAATCAAAGGAGATACTTAATAATACTTAATCTTAAAAGTTAATAACGCTACACGTGCGTTCCGAACGGCCTAGCCTTCGTTATATGAAGAAAATGATTATTCATTAATTAGACAATAAACATCGATTATTCAAATACTTGACACAGAGTCACAATAAATATATCTGAGAAAAATCTTAATTGTCGTGCGTTTCATTTATCAACGACATCTGTCATGCATTAATCTTTATCCATATTTCAGGTCTACCAAATAGCAAAGTAAAAAGTACATATAAAGCCACATTGAGAAATAACTTACATTAATTAAGAACAGTCGTAGAAAGAAACGTTGAAGCTTTCCATCACGTTTTTATGAAGCATGCAACGCTTATTAAGCTCATTAATCATGGTCAAGAAATAAATTGAGCAAGATTAATACATATTTTCTCGAAATTAGGCCACACTATTATTAAACAGTATTTCACATAGCACGAAGAGTATATTCAGACTTCGAGAATGTTTTACCCAATATATTATAATTACAAAATTATTTTAGGCCAGAAAAAGAAAACTAGAGGATAGAAATAGAGTGATACAAGAGCGATTTAAGTACCAGAGACGTATTCTTTCAACGACCGTACCACTTCGAAATTTTATGTGTAATAGACACTGAAATCGTTCTAATGAAGGAAACTCTAGTCCCATTATTTTTTTACTCTTAAAATACCTATATTTACATTTTTCCCTTTTAACATGCTATGTTTTGCACCGCTCCATTTAATCATCATCTGAGGAATCATCAGAGAGTCCGTAGCGGACAAAATCCTCGCCCTCATTATAGCGACTGCCACTGAATTCGCCGCTGAAATGGGGTTGATCCGCTTTTCCAAGCTCGTTACGTACATCGGCTATGGAGGGTGGGGGCCGAGTCACCCGCACCGCGTCTCTGTCCACCGGGACTAAAGTTATAGTCGATCCAATCAATCTCAATACGGCATATCCAGAGCGTATATCCCTCACCGCCCCCTCGATAACTGCGCGGGCTTCAGCGCGAGTGCGTCCCGGAGCTAGGTTCCGGTCGCGTATAATCGGGTAATAATTATTCGGCCGCTCGGCACGAGATATTATCATTCTGCCAAATATATCCGTACCCATATTACGACGATTATGAATTGCCTGTTCGATATACTCCTCTATCTCTACTTCGGGTTCAATGGTGTATTCCACAACGCCTTGGAACATATCTTTGTCATCTGGATGGTCATCATTATCTGTAGTGTCGGTAGACGAATCGCTTGTGTCGGAATCATAAGCAGCGGCAGCAGTAGCGACAGTTTTAATATCGCCCATATCTTTGAAGTTCTCGCCAGGATTTACCGTTTCTTGACTTAACGGCCCAGCCACTGTAGTGGTATCAGTGTCTCCTTTATTGCCTATTGGCTTATCGATATCTTTGGCGTCAGTTTTGATCCCGTTATCCAAGCCTTCGGCATTTGAAGACGAGGAAGAATAAGATTTAGTAGTTTCATTATCGTCTTCTTGTACATCCTTTTCATTTTTTTTGGTCATATCAGCGCGGTCACACATAAAATTATCTTTCGAGTAAACGATCTCAGGGTACATACGTTTGAAATGATTTTTTTTCGGTGCTTCATCAACGTTTAAGGACAACTCAAACTGAGCTACCAGCTGAGAAAGTACAGCTTTAAGATGATCAAAAGACTCGCGTTCTGCGGCAATATCTATATTGCCCTCTGGGCATTTACCCTCTGGGCAATCGTGAACATTCTTAAAACGCCCCTTTTCAGCTACCATGATCATCAATTCTGGGTCGTTCTTCAACGCATCGGTCAGGGCACTACCTTCTACTGTGTAGAGAAAGGCAGATGGAATTACGACGTCAACAGTGTTTTTTCCGTCATTTGACATCGCGAACACCGCCGAAGTATCAGCGCTGGAATTAGGCGTGTTGTCGATGATAATAGCAAGGCGTATGTTAGCCAGTTGCATGTAGCGGACCTTCTGCGTAAAAGTGCACTTGCCACGATAAGCGATGCCAATTTTGCCCGCAACCTCTTCTTTGTTGGTAATTTCGGTGCACGCGTCCGTTGGTTGGACGAGAGCAACAGTGCCTTCATAAGTGACGTCCCCTGTTATCTCCTTTCCGAAGTGTGCGGGCCCGGCGGTGTATACCATCTCATTGAACTTGATGCCGATCAGCTGAACTCCGTTATCAGCGTCGCTGAGACTATTCCACTTGGACATTTCTCGCATAAAGGTGAGTCCCTCGGCAGCATCGTTAGGGGACCGAGCCTGGAATTGTAATAGATTTTGTTAAATTAATTTAATTTTATAAATACCATGCTGCATCTAAAGTGTCATAAACTTAGAATCATATAATTTTAGAATTAAACTGCTTCTTATTAGTGAAATTATTAGTGAAATTATTAATTCCTAAATATGTTAACAATCATAAGTAATCTAGTCATCTAGTAAGATCATTTGGTCTCTGCACTGGGGCTCCAGGATTGAAACTCCGGGCACGCTCTTCAGATTTTCAAACTTAATTTGAAAATAATTAGTATTTGCTTTAAGAGCAAAGTTCGCGAGACATACATCCCAGTTACTGTAAAGTTCTCAAATGTTGGAAGTCAACCAAAACGCTTTTGTCAAAATTACATGAGAGAAGGATAGCATTCTTTATAAATACCAATAGTAATTGTTTCAAAGTTTCGCGGACCACTAATGCACGTATTTCTGACTTACAATTAGACAAGGCGTTCAAATTTGATCGTCCTGAGGAACAATGCATTCGTGGCGGACCACAGTGGGATTTCAATCCTATTTAGATTTACGTTTATCCATGGACATCCACTTACTATAAGGTGGATTCCAAGTTCGTTTGTTAAGTCCACATAAAAAATTGTATGTGTATAGAGAATGAGTGGAGTATTGACTCACCGTAGACGTTGTGTAGAGGAGTTGTACACGGCCGTCAGCGAGCGTGAGCACAGTAATGCCCATATCGGCGAGCGCATGCAGCTGGCGAGGATCGTTGAGCGGGCGGAGGCGCGCGGGGGGGCGGGCGGCCGTCGCGCCCACCATCTGACGCATCGGCTCGCGGACCTTGCCCGGCTCCAGCGACGACGTGTTGGGGCACGTCCTGCTAACAAGGGATTTGTTTATCGATTTCTTTGGATAAGTTCTGCTAATAGAATAGTTTTGGGTTATATATGTATGTTGTTAATAACGGATTTATCTATGTATCCAATTTTTGCTTAACAAAAATCGAAATTTGACAATATTCTGGTGCCAACAGTTTAATAATAAGAGTATTAAGCGCTGCAGTTCTGGATTGAAGGGTTAGGGAGACATGGGTATTTACGCGTCCGAACTTAAACGTCAACTTCTCAGGTGTAGGAACGCATTTGTGACCGACCTCACGTAGGATTCTAATCTTATCTGGACTTGATTATACATTTCGATTCCCTATGAATAAGACTCTACTCCATAACGCAACACCATCTGATGTGTTTTCAGTCTATAAACACCCATCAAGTAAGTAAGTTCAAAAAGAATTTATTGAACATACATTTTTTTTAATTTTGACTTGTTTAAATAAGTCTGTTTAAATCTTTTTATTTGAGGATTCATGTGGTGGCAAGATTATTCTAATAATATATAATAGTCTTATTTCGGCCAGTTGTGTACATATTGATTTTTTGAGAATTGTTGTTTTACAGGGTGAACTTTTCAAATGTGCGTGGATGACCAAATCCAAAACTATTATGGCGTTGTAGTTTTTGATAATATCGACATAAACTTCTTTGAGTTTTTTTTTTCACTATTACTTAGTTTCAAATTTGGCCATCCACGCACACTTGAAAAATTCACTGTGTAACAAAATACTTTCTATTATATTTTTACGGTGGGTTGCTTTACTCTATTTAATTACGAAATATAAACGAATATCATGCTCATGCTCATCATGCAAATAATGCCCATCCCGTGAGCACAACTCCAATTCTGTGTGTCCTATTTCTTATTATGATCCATGTGAAGCTAATTGTTGTATAGAAGATAAGGCAGATGACAACACTCGAAATGGCACTAATAAAAAGTCGATAAAGTTCTAATGAAGAGGATGAATGTCAGCGGATATATATAGGGTGACTTTTTCAGCCGGGCGTGGTCGGCCTAACTTGAAAGTATAAAGAATAGCGAAATGCTTATACTTTCAGATTAGACTAACCACGCCCATTTGAAAAGTGTAACTGATCACCGCATATTTGATCGGTGCGATCGAGTAGCGAAATGGGGCTTGATTCACTATGACACACATGATTCCTTGCCAACAATGCGTTATTTTGTGACTTCCTGCAATAACCAAAACGCCGCACAAAAGAAGAGCTCACAAGACCTTACTTCCCAAAATGAAAACTAGGTAAAACTAGTTGTAAAGAACATATACTTACTATTTTCTCTTGATCGTCAACGGCGTGTCATAGCGTTTTACTCACGTTTTTCCAAACGTGCTAGCACGTTAATTTGATAATTCAAAACATGCAAATAACGAACATCGCTTTTTTTAATTTGAAAATTACACAATTGCGAAATGTCATTCCACGTAGACAGATTATGATCTCACCACTTGATTGAAAAGTTAAAAGTGTTCGGCAAGTTCGCTAATTCATATAAATTTATTTACTATAAAAAATATATTCGAATGAAACACCTTAAGAAAAAATCAAACAGTGGGAACTTAAACTATAAAATAATGCGACGGTTCGCGTCACGTCATAGAGAGACAAGCCCCTGAGCGATACAGGTTTACGATACTGAGAATCCAACTATATTGAAATAAAACTATTTAAAAGTGACTGCGTTTAACGGAATCGAAATATTTGAAAAGACAAACACTGACTTCTTAGTTTTGTCATCTTCTTCTTCATCGAGCACGACGATGCGCACGGAGGAGTTGCGGCTGCTGTGGCCGAGCGAGAGCGGCAAGAAGTGGGCCTCGGTGGTCATTATATACTTTTGAATGTCGACCGGTAGATCATCGTCCTCGCTGAATAGCATGTAGAGGTATTTAAGTGTCTCGGCGAGGACGAACGAGTCCATGCGGTCTTCGTGGACCCTAGTCCTGACGTCGTTAACGGCTGCGTAGCCGCAGGGCACGCGGGCGTGTTGTTGCAACGCTTTCATTATGTCCCTGCCGACGCGCAGGTAGTGGTCGTCGCCGGTCGCGCGATGCAGGAAGTAAGTAGACTCCAAGAACTCGGGGCGCAGCGGGTGCTGGCCCCAGTGTACCTATTGCACGTTTTTATTTTATTTACAAAATGATTTAACGTTTTTCATGTTACCAAAAGATTATTGTTATTATTGTCAGAGTTTTATGCACTTGTATGTGTTAAATATAATTTAATATATATTTATCTGTGGTATACACATGTCTTAGCTGGTAGTGTGCATTGGCTTTGCTGTAAGCACTCGAAGCAAGTGCTATAAATAAAAAAGTAAACAAATCAATATTTTTGACCATTGACATATTGTATGAAGTGTATCAGCGCTCGTGTATGTGTATATTCGTGTATGTAGGTGTATATTTATAGATGCGTGTATGTTTTGTGCGCGTGTTGTATGTGTGTGTGTGTGAGAGAGAGTGTCTGTGTGTGTATGTGTGTGTGTGTACCAAAAAAATCATGTATGTGTATATTTAACCGATTTATCTTCTCCTCTATTTCTTCGTCTCTTTTTCCCTGTGCGAGTGTTGTAATAGTTTATATGTCTCAGTATATGTTTATATCCTCATTGTCATTGGTCACATAAGAACAGATGTGCAGTACCTACTTGTGCGATCTTTTAAACATTTTACAGTGAATGCAATGAGAGCAGCGAACCTGAAAGTCAGAAGTAAAGGCCTCCGGGATGAAAGTGTGTCGCTGCATGACTTGGTACAACATCTCATGCGTCTCAACCGCTGGGCGCAGATCACCCATCATCACCTGCAGGCCCGGCCAGAAGGCCAACAGTGCGTCCATAAAATTTCGCGACTGAAGGTGCGGGCTGTTGACAATTTGACACGCATTAGGACGAAACCTAAACTTGGAACTCCAGAAACGCGAAGTCGCTTGAACACTGCACTGGTGACACGAAGCGGCGTCAACAGACAATGCTAAAGCGATTGCCAGTCACAAAGAATAGTCTCTAGTTCGATAATTTTCAATTACTTACACAACTATCAAACTGGCAGGATGCACTATTATCGCAAATGTGCAAAATACCTAAATCGAAACGTTTACAGCTTCGTCGCCAATAACTGAAAGATTCCTCACCGATGCATATAAACGGCTAACATGAGTGGCCCACGGCTGATGTACTTCTTAATTGCATTGTAATGACGATTAAATCGCGTCAAGTATTTGTTATCGCCGAGAAGAATGTACGCCTTTAAACAGTACTCGTAGTAGGAGTCTATTCCAGCGCCCACTCCGGAATCCTTCCGTACCCAGTCTCCAGAATGCACGTCGATTGTAGTTCCCATCAGCTCCGTAGTTCTGGATGAAAAGGACAATGGTCAAATCGGCAGCGTATCCCCCACTCGAGCTACGATAGTGAAATGGTTCTGAAGCTAGCGACTTTCGGAATGTACGATTGCAAACTATTTGTAACACTAAACCCGGCAAAATACCTCTATTTAAAAAAGGCGTGTTTTTATCAGCAATACCTACAAGTTGTTTTAGTTTAAGCGAGTAGATATTGTTTAAAAGTGAACATAAGCTACTACGAAATTCTGAACAAACATTAGATAAACGTTAGTATTTTTTTTTACTTTTTAGTTAGTAGTAATGAAGGTCTTAAAATCACCAATTGCAATCAAAAACTTTTCAATTTTCGTATTAATTACTTGATCCCGTTCTCTCCCACCACAATTAATGAACTTTGTCCATTGTCCTTTTTGTTAAAAAATATCTAACAACGCCACACAGGCAGCGCGGATGCAAGGGTAGATTTCGAAAGAATAATAAATAGATTTTTGTTTAATTTTCTTTAATCATGATTGTTAGTCTCATTTAGTCTTACAATAAAATGTATTTCGAAATCCACCAATATATAATTTAAGCTTCAACTGCAAAAAAAGAAAATACGAAACAATTATATGTTTCCAATACATTAAAGTAAGCTTTAAGCTTTATTGCAACAGCGAAACTAAATATATCTGAACACAACATCAAAATTTTCAAAAGTTATGGACGCTGAATAAGTTGTATATAGAATAAATGTCATCGTTATTCCTTAAAGAATTTTTGAAAACTGCAAGCACGTAAACTCCATTCAGCGTCAATAAATCCGGTGATTCTAAGGGGTAAGACATGAGGTGTTAGCGGTATTGGGTATCCATAGAGGTTACACAATGGGTAATGAGGGATGTTTCTAACTAAGACTACGGGGATATAATGAAGGCTAAGCCTACCTATGCCGCGTCCTCCAGAGCCTATCCATGGCCCTGGTGGCCTTTTGCTCGAAGATCGGGTTACCAGTCAAGCGAGAGAGCGCCGCGAACTCTAAGATTATAGTCCCTGCACAAGCAGTGCATGTTTCACGATTGTGGGAGAGCCCCTCCATACCGCGGTGGAGGTTAATCTGCAAAGCGGCCATCGTGATTACGAAATTTTAAAATTGTCACTTACATGAGGTTTGGGGCCAATTTGAATACCAGCATAATATGAGTATACAAACGAAAATACTGAATAATTCGTGTATGCAAACCAATTGTAAGAATATTAAAGGTTTGTAATTTGGTCGATGTCACGAATCAAATTGCAAAAAGCTTGATAAGCTCGCTTGCAACTTAAATTGGCCTCGGCATGATTCTTGACGAATTCTAAATACTTAGCGTTACTACAACTGTATGTAAAATTATCTATTGTTAAAAATATCTGACAGTAAACTGATCTATCTAGAAAATCTATCTAAAAATCCACTAATGGTTATAATAATTACATGGTTCATGACGAATTCTAAATGTGTTTTAGTAGCTATCTCTGTTCTGGTACTAGAAATGTCGCTCAAAATTATGCTGCAAGTGTGTCTAAATGTATTTCACCTACACTTATTAAACCATGCGAAGCGTTCGACCAAAACCGATCAATTTTTTTTAAAATTAAATATCTTTTCGACCATCAACAATCCTGGCTCTGGCTTTGCTGTGATAGATATGAATCGTATACTAATAAAAATTGATAATTTTTAAGTGATAAGCTTACTTACCCGTCCGTGTGGTATGCCAGTAGTTGTGTTGAAGGCGGGCAGCAGCCTCTTGCCTAGGTCGTCGGCCATGGTTAGGAGCTCGTTGTCGTACCAGCTGAGCACGGGCACGTTGTCGCGCAACTCGTTCGCCAATACGTGGGCTGATAGAAGCCCGCTGTTGCCAATGTGGATTAGTCAATTTTTAAGAAACCATAATGTAAGCAAATTTAATAGAAATATTTTACTTTCAAGTCTGTTTAGGTACCAATGATCAATATACATTAGGTTTCAGACCTAGTTACCACATTGGGTACAGGCTAAATAAATTTGTTAACAACACACGCACATATACACATATGTACACAAGTCAATTCACTCGCCCTTGACAGATATCATCACTTACGATGTAACTCAGGGCTTTTTTTCTACATGATGGAGTAGCAAACGAGCATGCAGTCCACCTGATGGTAAGTGGCAACTGCTGCCCTTGGACGCCTGTGATCTACTCCAGATAAGACCAGAATCCCAAATGAAGTCGACCACAGATGCGTTGCTATCCCTGAGGACTAAGTTGGAATGCCTCGTTAAGTTTATTACCAAACCAAACCCTTCAAACCAGAAGACAGCAGCGCTTAACGCTGCTGTTATTAGGCAGAAATAAATGTGGTGGTGGTGCCGCCGGAGTCGAACTACAAAGGGTTCTACCACCTTTGTAGTATGCTTTGTTTCCGTGAATTACTTATTAAAAATCTTTCTACGTTCATAGGAAAACACTCAAATTAATTGTGTTGTTGGTTTCGTAAACAAAGAAAAGTAAATCGAACATTTAAATTTATAACTTTGGTTCCGCCTTATTGGTAATCAATCCTTGAAAGCATTCGTGGTAAAATACTATTCTGCCATGGCTCTGAAGGT